>OX465103.1:26259599-26393634 GCA_949987565.1 Luidia sarsii | reverse complement strand
TTACTGTTGTTGCTGTTGTTGTTGTTGCTGCTGTTGTTGTACTGCTGTTGTTGTTGCTGCTATTGCTGTGGTTGCTGCTAATGTTGTTTTTGCTGTTGCTGTTACTGCTACTGTTGCTGCTGTTGTTGTTGGTTGTACTGTTGCTGTTGTTGCTGCTGCTACTATAATTATTGCTGCTGCTGCTTCTGTTGTTGTTGCTGTCGCTGCTACTGTTGTCATTATTGTTGCTACCGTTGTTGTTGTTGTTGCTACTGCTGCTGTTTCTGTTGGTGCTTTTTGCTGCTGCTGTTACGACTACGAGCAAATCTCCTGCCATCCATCACAATCGTCGAGTCGAGTTTCATATTATAGTCGCTAACGTCCATGCTTCTGTCGTAAGGGTGGAGTCTCTGGTATTTTCGGAATTTGGTGGGCATATTCATTTTCCAGTTCTATCAATATATTTTGTTTGTGCAAAGTTGTTCGTCGAAGGTCATCCCTCTTAATGGGAGTTCGTATCAATCATTGTATATCTTTTCAAAGCCCGGCGTTCGTTCCTGAGAAGTCACAGGAAGAAGAATACCCGACTGATTGCATCCGAAAATTATACACCGAGTCCAATCACGAAGATGAGGAGAAAAAAAGACGGACCTTTTGAAAAGCAGTGGTGGCACTGTCGGCAGCGCAACGGGGACATTTCCCAATTATAGCCCAGACCAGCGGGCTTCCGAATGAAAACACTTATCAAGTGTGCCACAAAATGAGTTTAGCTTTTTTGTGTGTGGCTGATATCTATTGGGCTCGGGGTTGCATGGCCCGCACGGTGCACTAATTGCCTGGCTTTTATGAGAGAGGCTGATTTTTACGGCTCTGTGCCCCGCTGTGCCGAGTGATTCCCTGCGCGCTGCCATCACTTTCATGTCTGCCATCATCTATTTTCGGAGCTCCCCTCGTATACTGGCCTCTAGGGTGTCCCCCATATTGTCCCTTTTGCCCACCGGACCGGAGCGCAACTTACGTTTACGAGCAAAATCTCTGGCCATCCGTCACAATCGTCGGGTCGGGTTACAAGCCGGACATCTGGCCTGTTGTTGCCACGACGCTAATTCCGACTCGTTTAGAGGTGGGTAGAGAACGATTGTCTAACGTTCAGCCTTGACCGTCACGCACAAACATTATCTCCCTAATCCCCCCCCCCCTCCCCTCCCCTCGGTTACATGTTGTGATGGACGTTATTGCTGTAGGACCTGCCGGGTTGTGCAGTCACGGTGCTCGTAAAATGGTTCCAGTGTATTAGTTATTTTATTAGTATTGTGACGGGAAACAAACACAGTATGTCCATGCATTTCATCCATCATCATTGTCGTCGTCAGACATCATCATCGTCTTCATCGTCACGTCCTCATCCTACTCCCCATCCTCCCAATTCTCCCCCATCTTCACCGATCTTCCCAATCCTCCTCATCCTCCTTATCCTCCCCGATCCTCCCCCTCTTCCTCCTCATCCTCCTCTTCATCCCCATCCTCCCAATCCTCCTCATCCTCCCCATCCTCTCCGATCCTCGTCCTCATCCCCATCCTCCCAATCCTCCCCATCCGTCTTCCCCGTCCTCTCCATCATCTCCACCATCCTCCTCCTCCTCCTCCTCCTCCTCCTCACATCCATCAGCTTTTCTCAGTCCACTGCAGAACGTAAACCCAAGCGGGTCCCTACTGCCTGCTCCCATCCGCACTGAGCCATGCATGCAGTTGATTGCACTCACATATAACACTCTCACCCTGACTCCCCAGTTCCTGTAGCGCCTACCACAGGTCTCCATTCTGGGACTGCGCGTCCACAATGTTCGTCTGAAATAATTCTGCCTATGTGACCAGCCCACACCCATTTCAATTATAGGCCTATCCCCAAACCCGAGAAGACACCCCAGCCGTGGTTTACGGTCCGTATAGGCATAATTATGTACACTGACCCATTTTTTTAATCACTCTATATCTGGGAAAATCTTTCCCATCGATCCGTTCTGGGAATTACGCGTACCCACGTCCCTATTGGTTCTGACGGTTTTTACAACACGCCGTTTTTTTGTATTCGATATTCACCTCGTAAAGGTGTACTTCCGAGCTTGTAATCCCGACTAATCAGTGAAGTGATAAAGTCAATTATAAATTATCTTGCCACTCGTATAAACAGAATGTGGTATAAATATAGCTACACGGATGGTTGTGCATTCCCCCGGGTCCCGTCCAAAGGAAACTGGGAGAGGCATTACCCAAATCAGACCAAAAACAAAATCGGTCTAAATGACTCGTATTTGTGTATGGCCGCCATCTAAGGGCTGGATAGCTCAGATGGGAAGAGCGCTGATACGCAAAAGCAGAGGTCTCGATTTCAAGTCTCGGTCCAGTCAAACTTATCTTTGGCCATTTTCCAAAATTGTTCTAAAACATTCCCAGTCATTTTTTCCTTTATCTGTTTGATTGCGACTCAAAAACTGACGGAATCCACCATGTTGAATGGAGCTATGGCCTTGAGCTTCGTGATTACATCGATGAGAGGTGGGTCCAACCGAAATAATGCAGGTGTGCTCGGCCCGAAGAATGCCTTCGTGTCTACCCCGGAGAAATGCCAGCCAGTTGACAATGTTAAAAGGGATCAAAAGCGCTCCAAGAAGAGTTGTGTGTATGTGAGGCGGAAAGGGGGGGGGGTGTGGTTATGTCTTTAGACCTGCTTCTTCAAAGTCCAAGACAAAGCCAGAAAAAAAAGAAAAAAAATAGATGGAAAGATCGAATGTGTATACACTGTAAAACGAACTGCACCCCATGCACTCCTGCAATCGCACACATTTGTCCCAGAATCATGAACACTTGAGGCACCTACTGTACTTCATGCACATGAAATATTGTAGCTCAAGCACATGTGGCATTGTAATCACTTGAGCAAACGTCGGATGAGGTGCATGAAGTGCTTCATGTACAAGAACATCTCCCTATTTACTGTACCTCAAGCACATGGAGTGAAAGTGAGCATCACCTCGTGCGCATGTATCGTGCACCATGTGCCTCAACATACTTTATCCATGTGCATGATGTGAGCACCGTTTTTACAGTGTACCAAAGACATGTTCGAGGAGAAACGCCGGACAGAGGTTGCAGAGGCCCGGGAAAAAGACGAAAGGCATCGCAGTCGTCAGTTGATCCAAGCGTCCCTGGTCTCTTCCCCTGCCCCACGGTGTCCCCGCGCCTGCAAATTGGACTTCACAGCCACCTCCGCGCACACGGCAGACGGGAGCAAAGCTGAAGCAGTCATCATCGATATCGATGGACAACCAATATATGATTGGTACAAAGGTCTGTATATGACTAGTGACACGGACTCGACAGCCTGTGAGCTCCATGCTTACGTGAGGGGGGGGGGGTGGACCAAGTCGGCCAGACCAGAGGACCTCTACATGGAAGTATTTGTAGAGCAGACACAGGGTGGCCACCGTCCTACCACGGAGGGTCCTACCATGGGCTAGGGGATTGCAGTGACGACCCAAGCTCCTTATACCAACTATAGGTTAACGACCATCCTCTCGGCATCCGATCCAACATGGACAAATGACAGGCAGAGGCACAGCAGCCCAAAATGTGAGAGCTGTATTCCATGTACTGGGCCGTGCGGTTGTATTATGAAGTTGAGTTTCCCCCGCCGCTGATGACTGAATAGGCCTGGCCTACCCAACCCGCTATACCCAACCCCGCCGGGCTCACGCCTCGACATATAAGCGGTGGTCGAGTATCTTGGCTGTACTCTTGGGCCGAATAGCATCGGGCCCCTTGCACTGCCATGAAGGTTTGACTGCACGCTTGTTATTCAATTGAAAGTAGTATAACTAAACGAAATTGGATGGCTGAAAGTTCCCTGAAAATTCTCTGAAAATAAACAATAAAGTGGATATCCGGAAACTCCGGACATCAGACAAAGCACTGGGCCGCTGTTCCTTTTTCAGCAGGCGTACCGGTACGTGCCAATCTAGGGACACCAGCCGTCCTGAAATTGGTGTCATAATTTTATTCACCCATAGCCTATAATAGGATTTTTCGCTGTGGCAGTGCAAAGTCGCCCTTGAAAAGAGACTAGCCCTGGCGTTACAAGATCAGCCGGTGCAGCTGAAAAATGAACAGGACTAATTTGGTGACGACCTATACCTGCATGGTCAACAACAGTCCCACCCCTCCCCAAGAAATCCCAACTCGCCGACCTCGTAACGCAGCACTATAAAGTACAGTCTCGTTTCAAGCGCGAATTTGCCCTGCTCCAGCGAAAACCCTATATGTGACCCGGCACAGCTTAATGAGGAATAACCCCACTTTTGAGATTTTGAGATTTTCTAATGATGTGAAAGAATATATCATTAGCTTTCAAATAATATCAAAATATAATATCCTCTAATACTTAAAATTTCCGAAAATCCCCCAATTTTTTTTATTTGTAATCGAATTGTGAAGATATTTTATTTTCAGGCGTTGTTTATTCAAAAAGTGTTTTGGTGGGATATTCCTCATGTCGTCGTGCCGGGTCACATATAGGCTGCGGTGTTAACACGCGCGGCAGACAAGGTTTTCAGGGCACCGTACTAAACGAGTAACACGAACGAACGAAACGAATAATACGAACTGACTCTCCCGGGGTATCTCTATCACGGGTAGGCCTATATAATCTTACGGCCCAACTAATTGATGAGGGTAATTTTCTGATGAAACCAGAGACGGATGAGCGGAAGAAGCTGTCTCGTGTTCGCTAATTGCACATTATGTGGAAAGCTGCTTGGCTTGCATTTTTTTTTTAGGATTTTTTTTTTAAAGCTTGGGTCGTTTTTGCGTAAATGAGTGTCTCCGATGCTTTTTACAGTATCATGACCAATTTCTCCTCAAATCCAATCTGTCCCTCATCCAACTCATTGCATGTGTTAGACCCTGGTGCAGCATTTTTGTTGTTGTTTTAATGCGTTTTTCAGGTACCGTGTTAACTCCCTATATCAGGTAGAGATGGAATTGGAGTTGTCTCGTTTGCGCCAGTGATGGAAAAAGAAACTCCGGCAAGGTTGGCGAAGCCAAAAAACATCCATTAGCGTTAATCCTGCAATGCATCACAGTCATGGTGCTCAGTATAAAGCAAAAGTCGGGCAATTTTTTAAACTGATATATTTTCAACCAAGGCCGGTCAAAGGATTTCAACTTGCTACATCACTGGATGATAAAAGATCCAGTCTCAAAAACAGGGCTCGACGTTTCGATCCTACGATCCTCTTTATGAAGGCCCATTTACACGGGCGCGCGGCAACGGAAAGCGACAGCGGAAAGCGATAAAGCCGCGCGGCATTTTGGGTATACACTCAGGGGCGGAAACTCGCTCGGCATTGACATTTACTCCAAATGACATTTACTCCAAATATACGATGGCGCCGTGCCGAAGGAATCGAAAGCAAGAGGAAGGAAGAGGACCCAAGGAATTGAAAGCAAGAAGAAGAAGCTCTCTTACTTCTGATCCTGGCGAAAAGATTGCGTCACAAGCGAACGAGAAACCGATTTGATTGGTCAGCACGCGCAGTTGCAGCGCGGAGGGACCCATCAAGAAGCACAGCTTTTAAGTGTTGGGCCCCATGGCAACACTTGCACTGAGCCGGAAAAGGAATGCTCATGCTAATTTAGACCGTAAACGGCAGGGAGAGGGCTCAATGCAAGTGAAGCAATCAGTCAATAGAACACAAATCCTTAGTATTAACACAAAACACATAGAAAACTATACACAAGGACTAATTAGATTGATTATACACTTAGCAGAGAAAACAAAGACGGATTTGAGGAATAGTCAATGATTGGGAAATATAGCGAAATATGCCGCCGTTAGATAGTAATGTGATTCAGCTAAAATATAAAATAGAGTAGATAATACATGTCAACTTCAACTCTCGAATCAGAGATATGATTTCAATAGGTTAGATTTAAACTCACGTTTAAAGGTGATAAGCGTGATAAGCACTGAGTGTTCAGTGCTTTGCCCGATGCCTGATGTGAACAAATTCAGGCAGCTCGGGCGGGATTCGAACCCGCAACTCCAGCTTTCTAGTGCAGACGTCTTTAAAACCACTTATCCACCGAGCTGGTCGAGGTCGCGTGCCTGATTCGAATAATGTATAGCGTGATATCGCATCGAGCCGGGCAAACTTATACATTCTCCTCGACGCAAACATCGTGTTATATCAGACCTGTAGTATTGGGCAGTCTATTTTGCCCAGGCTATTCTGCACATCGTTGTTGGGGTCAAAGTATTTAACAGTGAAGCGTTTCCCTCCACAACGGTGAGTCGGATTCGTCATCAGGTTGTGTTTGGAGTGGGGTATAGCGTGCACAATAAAACATTCAGATGTCTATATCTGAGAAGAGGAAATGCGGCGGTTTATGTTATTTCAAATAGACGAAGCACTCGCCAGATGGCCAGGTTTTGGATTTGGAGTCAAGACGTCCCAGGCGTCCCATTCAGTGTGTTATACAGCGAGCTCCATCGAGTGATGTCCACCCCTTCGAGAGGGGAAAAAAGCACGAGAATCAACGGTCTGAGTTATGGCCAGCAGTTATTGAGGGGAGTGAACAACGGTGTAAACATTTCGAGGAAAAGGGGAGAACGTCGATTAGTTCGGAGCGGCTCAGATCTCGGGAGAATTCCATGCCGCACGTTGCATGGAAACGTTGCCTGTGTCGAAAACGTACACGTACCGGCTCAAGAAATTCAACAAAGAGAGAAAGAAAAACTGCAGGGTTAAGGATGGGCGTGGTCAAATAGTGGAAGGGACTTTCGTGGGGAGGGGGAGCACCTAGCATTCACATCATCTCTCTAACCCATTAAAACAAGTAATCATTTTAAGCTATTATTAGGTGTCCAAACATTGTGTCTCAAGTTACCTTACATTGTGTCCCAAGTTACCTATACCCACGTAGGGAATTAGGGACACTTCTGGTCACGTGATACAAATTGATAGATGACCCCCCATAAATATTTGTATTATTACAAATGTTATTTGACAATAAACCTCAACTTTTCAAATTGTAAACAGTGTATTTAATAAAGGTTGTTATTTTCTTAAAAAGAGTGAGTATATGTGAGTATATATGTGTCCCAATTTCCCTACAGCTACCCGATGTAAGATCGTAGAAAAAACGCAGTGGCTGTTGTTACGGCAGTCGTCCGTGTGGTTCCCTGACTTCACAGTATTTATCAGGATGTTTAGCTCTTGGAACCAGACTATCAGCTAATAGACTGGTTCAACCAGCCTGCAATGCTGACGAAATACAATCAAGTCAGGGAACCACACGGACGACTGCCGTAACAACAGCTACTGCGTAGAAAAAAAACAACAACAAGGGGGAATCGATCATGGCAGATGAGCCGAGATAGTTTCCACAGATTGAAGCTGACCTCATCGGGAAAGATTTGGAAGGGGAAAGACAGAAAAGTCTTGCTTTGCCGGAGACATCTCAACAGCAAGCTCAACAGAATGCAGTTAAAATGTGAATAACAAGAATCGATATGAAAACGCAGATTTGATACGAAGGAATGGACTCCGGTGATCGATATCCCCCAGTCACCCGCATGGGTATTAGTTACAAGTTCAGCGCGAATTTCACTCTTGCCCTTTGATGTTATTGTAGAATAAGTGAAGCCTTAAAGGCCAAATACAACATTGGGAAGATCGAAAAACATCGATGTCCACAGTTTTACTTCTAATTTACACAGTTTGTAGATGATCATGATAGAATCCTCATGTGGAAATCTTACGGCCTGGGATGCTGTATTTCTCGAGAAATCTTCACTCAAACATCGACAAAATAGTTTATTGCTCGCAAGTGATGAACTATTTCTTACACTACAGAATGGTGGGTGCGTAAACTGAGACGTTTTTTTTGTGTGACTGCCTTTTTCTACTTTCTCAGGTTACCATTTGAGCTAAAAGCTTCGCAAGATTTCCTTTTAAGACTGTTTAATGGTTTAACACACAAAGTGTGGTAATCTGTTGACTTTTACCAATGTTTTATAGGGCCTTTAAGATAACCTGGAGGTTCACTCTACAATTTTGTGTGTAATTTGGAACATCATGTGGCTTCAGAATGTCGCCCTATTCGGCTGTCAGAAGTGGAGGGGTCCATCACAAAATCCTGGCAGAAATTTGACTCGGGTGGCTACACATTTTGGAGGTGTGATTTTCTGGGGGTACCGGTAATTGGCAAATGATCTACACGGCTAAGGTCACAAAAATTTAAGAAGAAAAAAACCCCGAGAGGTGAAGGTTCAATAACTCCAAACTACTTAGTACAGCTACAAGAACTGAGAAACTTTTGGGTGTGGGATAATGGGATTTGAAAGTGAGTGTTGTTGTACAGTGTTCAATGGAAGCTCGATTTAGTGTTCTGCACCCCCAAGGACGAAGGGCAAAGGTCAACTAGGGTCGTAGCCCCGGGTCCTCTAAAAAATGTTTGAGACGTGGCGTCATCCCCAGCGCTGCACCGTCCGTCCCCTCGGGAAGACATCCGAATAACAATCAAAGCAAAGCGGGGAACAATAATGGAGAATCCCACAAGAATGTCTCTAATCACTTGAGACTTGTGTCAAGGCAGCACCGAAATGCACGCGATTTTTTTTTTCTCTTCGCCACAGAAAATTGTATAAAAAGTTTATAAGTCGATGGCAAGGAAAAGCCAAGCACCAAGAATGTACACACCCCCTGCGACATTACCTATAGGCCTTTCTTAATATCTATGCAAAGTGTATGCATTGAGCCCCAAACAAGGCTATGGGCACTAGATTTCCAAGATGGCGGTATATTCACGGAACCTTACCGTTGTTCCTATATACTAGAGTATAGGATAACTTTCGATTTTGTTGAAGAATGTCAAGAAAAGCTCAAAAAGCAGCGGGGAACAACAATTGATGTCGGAAATCTAGCGCCCATAGCCTCACTTTCAGTTCGATGCATGTATACAATTTGCATAAACATTAAGAAAGACCTATTCCTGTATGATTGCTCAGAGTGACACCGTGCATAATGCTACCCCAGTGTGCCATGAAGTAGTCGACAAAAGACCGCCCAGATAAAGGGGTCATGCTTCCGTCACGGCCAAAAACATCACTTCGAGGATCGAGGCTGTCATACTCAGCGCGACGCGGCACTATAAACTAAAAAATGCTTAATCACATGACATCATCTGAGGACTCTGCAGCCGAGAAATATAACAGTTCCGGCAAAAGCCAGGCCTTGGGTCGTGGCAAGGGAACACCACGAGCCCAAACCGCATCGAAATATTATGGTTCAGGCAACGCGGATGTATACATGTGCAAACACAAAACAAAACAAAACGACAAAACTGTATTAAATTGGCGTTGAGTTACGCAAGTCATTATATACTAAAAATAAAATGTAGGGTCTGTGGCGTTTCAGCGCCAAAGTAGGGACCTTTCTGACGGGACATTTTTAGTCATTTCAGTCGGTGAACAGTTTAGTCAGTGAACAGTTTCGTTACTTTAGTTTGTAGTCAGACACACGAAGCAAACAAACGAAAAAAACTGACTGCATGGGAACTTTATATGAACAAATTTAAAAATTGGCAAAGAAAACTTTGACTGGATCTGGACTTGAACCCGAGACCTCTGGATTAACGTACCAGCGCTCTTCTCATCTGAGCTATCCAGCCCTTAGATGACATAAAAAAACGAAAAATGCCTTGTTCCTTAAAAATGGATGAAGGAAATGGAGCCAAAGCCGGAGCCTGAGCCTAAGCCAGTTTTTTTTTCTAATAGGGCCCCATATTCCGGCTACCTCTCAGCTATATTTTGTTTCAGGGCTAGTTTTCCAATTCCTATATTTTATTTTTTTAATTTTTTTTTCGGGTGGTCAATAATTTACCCAATGGCTGCTCGTGGGATACCTTTCACCTCTTCCAGGGGGTTTTCTTTCGGAAGCCGGGTGGTAAGATCGTCAAGTGAAAGGCAAGCTTTTGACAGACAGGTAATGGACAAACAAACAAACACGACACCGCGTGCGCTGACGGTATATCTACGGCGTGCCAAGTCAATAGGGTGCGGAGAATGCAGCGTGCATGGCTGAAAAAAAGTGGTAACTTCACAGGCGTCGCTATGCTTGATAGCGTGACCAAAAAACCACCGAGCCTGAAAATTTTAGGGTTTTGGGGGAAATGACGCATCAATTTTGTCTTTTTTTTTTAATTCTCACATTCTTCATCGTGTTTGTGTATTTTCCTTAGATTTTGGGTTTTTTTGTTTTGCAGGTGAAACAGCAGCCGACTTCTGTCAGTAATTATAGAGCGTGTTTCCTGCTAGCGTTGTTTTTTGAAGCCATCAAAATGGGACAAGTAATTAACGAAAACCATTTTTGGAAAACTGCAAGCCCAACAAGGGGAAACGAAGGATTTAATAGTGCACGCCAATGGTCGGCGGACAGACTTGCCATGCATGCACGCGGAAGTTTTTGGATGAAAGCCAGACTCAGTCTGTGGCTACTTGTGGCTTTTACTTTCCTGGGAATAATTTGGTTTTAGTTTCCATAAAAATGCATTTTATTGGTATTTTTATGCGTAAAAAACTTCTGTGGGATTTCCCCTAGATTTCCCTCAGTAAACTGCTTTCGCTTTGCCGAATATATAGCGTTCATATCTTTTATTCTTTTCCAGGGAATCCCTGGGATTATAAATGCGACGTACCGATGTTTAATTAATGGTACACTCAGTTCATTTCGAAAAAAAAAAATCCAAAAGCTTCAACTTCAACAAAGAGCTCTAATGTGTGGTTTTGGATTTTGGATAGGAGAGACTAGGTCGGAGCCGAAGCATCAGCCGGGTTTTGGAAAAGGGCCCAATTGAAGTCACAAATGACCCATCCCAAACTCGACTTCCTAGGCCAGTCCAACCCGCGCTCAAGGATTAAACTTTGGATTAAAGGCCCTATACAACATTGGTTGAGGTCAAAAGATTGCCACAGTTTCTGTGTGAAAATATTTAACATCCCAAAATAGAAATCCTGCGAAGGTTTTAGCTCAAATGGTAATCTGAGACAGTAGAAAAAAAAAAAAAAACACGTCATGGTTTTCGCATCGTTCTGTAGTGTAAGAAGCAATTTATTAATTATACGCGAGTAATAATTACTATTTGTCGATGTTTGAGTTAAGATTTCCCGGGAAATACAGCATCCCAGACCGTAAGATTTCAACATGAGGATTATATCATGACCAATTTCAAACTGTGTAAATTAGAAGGAAATCTGTGGGCATTGATGTTTTCCGATCTTCTAAATGTTGTATTGCAAAGTTGTACCGATGGGCCCTACTTGAGCGCATAGGGCACACTCTATAATGATTTCCGTGCTTCGAAGTTGAAATGTGAGTATTTTGATGACGGATAAAATAGGGTCAAGGAGGTTGGAGGGGTGAGGTTCGTTCCGTGTGGGATGGATGGGACGGAGATTGAGACGTGGGCGTACACCGGCCCCGCACCGCAGCCACTTCCGGGTCCGTCTCTCATTTCCGGTGTTGGCTTGGGCAGAGGCGAGCGGGGAGACGCTCTTTTATCGGATGCCAAGACAACCGTGCAGCGTGTTTGGCCGCGAGCCAAGAGGGATGGCCTCGCCTAACCTCAAGGCACCCCACCCTCTCCCTTCCCCGCCGGCGTGTTCCCCCGGAAGACCAAGACACGCGGTTGCAGATCACTCAAAATCGAGATCCCTTTGAAGACTGTGTACAAAAACACTCACTTTCAAAGCCGGTTTTTCCACACGCAAAAGTTTCTCAGTTCTTGTAGCTATACTGAAAATTGTAGTTTGGACCTTCATCTCTCAGATCCTTTCCCATATTGTGTTCTTATTAGTCGATTAGATTTTCTGCTAATTACCCCAAGTAAAAAATAAAAAAACACCCCCAAATTGTGCAGTCGTCCATGCCGAATTTCTGCAAAGATTTTGGATAGGCCTAGTAGAAGTATCCCTATAGGCCTACTAAAGTCAAGTAGGGTCACATTTAAAGCCGCATAATGTTCCAAATTACACACGAAATCATAACGCTGAACCCAGGGTTGTCTTAAGCATTACTTATTCTACAATTTATCAGTTAATTAGCCTCCAAAGATCCTTTATTGAAAAAAAAAAAAATTGTGGGGTCTACACTTTATGATAATCAGCTCGGCAGAGCGATTCGTGATCGAACGAGTGTGCTGCTGCAGCCAGAGAATATCAATGTCCATGCCTAGAGCAGTGATTCAGACTACAACAGGCGATCTTCTCGTAGTCCTCCCCATCATCGGATTATTGGACGGGACACCTGAGGAACACCTGTCGTAGCGCCAACTGGTGTCGGGTCGACCCGCGGTCGCTGATCGCACGGTTCCGAGAAGCACGCGTGCGGCGGTTCCGAGAGGACGAACCCAGTGGAGTTCAAGTGGCAATTCATTTGTTTTATAACGGTTAACTGTTCAAAGGCAATTGAAACTCTTGAAGCAGTTGACCATAATCTGTCGCGAGAATGAACGGGGATCGATTCTTCCAAGTACCGGCAGCAAATGTACGATCCCACCGTCGCCCGATGCTGAACAGTTATATACGAACCTGTTGGTAATCAACTGTCAATCTGAGACCGATATGAAAACATATGTGGCCTAAGATGGCGTAATGAGGGATCTACTCCAAAACTCATGTTTCGAATAAACGGCGTTGAAAGTCAAAGCCTCGTCAAAATGCGTTTCAAAATCAATTTTAATCTTCTTTTTTTTTGTCATTTGCGGCAAGTTCATGTATTAGATAATCAGCTGATCGAAGGAGTTTTTCAACAAAATGTCTGTATTTATTGAAAAATCGGGGAATTCGTAATTGTGTCGTCGCGCCGTGTGCATTACCTCAAACTTTACAGCATTTCTGTTTTCTCGAAAAAAGTTGTTTCCGTGACATGCGCGTAGCATCATCGTATTTCTGGCGTCCCCACTCAAATTTCGATAAAATTTAACAATAATTCCGTTTGTAGTGACTATGAGTATCTCTCGTACATAGTATTGTTTGAAATCATTCTTAAACAAATTAAACGAAGGCCTACTCCCAACCATTTTCATCTTATAAATATGGTAGCGACAGGGCAGAGGGATTAAATTAAATGCACAGCTAGGTTTTCTTCAGCACACCAAAAAACAATCGTTTGATTATCAAAATGTACATTCATATTCAGGGTGTCCCTAATCCTCCTCCCAGAATGATAGAGAGAATTCACAGGAACGGAACTCTGCATCAACGTTTCGAATTCTTGTTGGCAAAAAGAACACAGGGGTTATAGCTGCAGTAACTAGGTTTACAACAATTAGTTGTTTGCATCTGAATGAAAGCGGGGGCAGTTAATGGTTGAATTGCTTCTGCCCCCTCCCCCGGCAAACACCAGTTGAATATCTGGGAAGGCCCCCATCTAAGGACTGGATAGCTCTGAGGTTTTCTTTGCCAAATTTCAAAGTTTGTTTTAAACAGTTCCTAGTTATTTTTTTTTTAGATTAGTATTTTGGTAAATTTAGTCAGTATAAGCTGTTTGTAACATTTGTATACATTACTCTAGTTTTCCCTTAATTTTGTTTGACTTCAAAGATGGTTTTACGTAATAGCCCGCAAACATTCCACGAGGATTGCTCACTCGTCCCCTAAGTGTAAACAAACTTCGCGATTACGCGCTGATGAATGATGCATAGTTGTCCGGCGGCCAAAACGCCATCCACAGCGGCGTTGCCTGCGGCCGAACGCGCTGAACCATCGGATAAAAACCTTGAAGCAAAAGAGGTGACGAATATCGAATCAGAGTCAAAACATCCTCGAAATCGCCGGCATGCATAATGGGTCCCTGTTCCACGGACCGGCGATCGTGTATGTCAAGAGTCAACTAAGAGACATGTACAACCCGTCAGTTTAAATCTCAAAAAGTTGGAGGGCCTGACGTTTCGATCCTAGCAGGACCTTTTGCCAGTTTATAGACAGTACAAACCCAAGGTAGGACCGCCGATGCTTTAGAGGCGACTGAGTACACAGTTTGGGTCAAAAGTCCAAGTTTAGTTTAAACTTTTTTTTTTTTTTTTTTTGGGGGGGGGTGTCCTCGATCGCATACAAACAGCAACTCACTGCTGTCATTCATATTAGGCCTATAGGACTAACAGGGTTTGTTTGTAAATACTGGTCATTACACAGTGCTCTGCGGGAAGGGAGTGAACGCAGAAAATAGGATGACCAACGGGATTTCCTGCCAACAAACCTGGTGTGTAACCTTAGAGCGAGGCGGTGCGACGCGAAAGTTGTGCAATTTTATCAACGCTGGGGTTCCCCACCAGTGATTTCTAATAATACAAATCACCTTTATTCTTAGCCCCCAAAAGAAGGACCTTGCGGCGTGAGATTCAGTCAGTCCGGTGGGCTCGTCTTGCCGGGTCTCTAAGCAGTGACGCGCTATGTGGCCGGATAGAGGCTTGGCATGCAGACGGTCCTGCGATGACACAGCGCGCCAAAAATAAGCGGTCCTGTGTCGGGGCCGCAATGACCGATCCGAGTGGGAATCCCGCTCGAAACCACGTGCTATCAGCGCACGTGCTTACATCACCCATTTAATCGCCGGAGTTTCTCTTTCGAGAATCTGCGACCGTCTGGATATTGTGTTGGGTTTTTTTCCCCTCCCACCTCGTGCATGCGATACCAGTCATGCGTGTTGGGGAGATCCAAGCCCGCATTGTACGTGTGTGCGTGTCAGGGGGGTATATAAACTCAGACAGTTGACGGCCGACTGAGTCAGTGGGCCTTACTGTGCAGCGGCCGGTGGAACCAACTACCACAAACGACACTCGACAGCGCGAAGGTTATACGGCAGCGCTGCATGCACTACGTACTGTACATGTACAACAAGTTGGACTAAACAGTTTCTGTCGTCACTGTGAGGTACGCAAGGATTTCGCGGATTGGACTTGAACGACAATAACAAATCATAAAACGGGTTCGGCTCTTGGGGGGCATATACTATCCCGGACCAGCCTTGAAGGAGTTGACAAAAGACCATTGAGTCAAGTCGGCCTTTGCGGTGGTGTATTTTTTTTTTTTTTTTTTAGCAAACCCTTTTTTTTTTTACGATCGGGGTCTTGCGTTTTATAAAAAAGAGGAGGTGACTTCTGTAGCCGGTCTGTTCGTGTGCGGAGTACACGGGTGACGGGTCGTTGGCGGGAGGAAGTGTGCCGTCTGCAGCATCGGAACTCGGCGGGGCCATGGCAGTGACACTTGGCTCGCTCTCGTCGCTTCTCGTTCTCCTGCTCTGTGGCGTTCACGGGGCGTCGGCCGGGTGGCCCCTACTCGCAGGTGAGTTTCGAGATGATTGGGGAGAGGGGGAGGAGGGGAGAGGGGGAGGAGGGGAGAGGTGAGAGGGGGAAGGGGAGAGGGGAGAGGGGAGAGGAGGGGAGAGGTGAGAGGGGGGAGAGGGGGAAGGGGAGAGGGAGAGGGGAGAAGGGAGAAGGGGTGAGAGGAGAGAGGGGAGGGGGGGGGGAGAGGGGGAAGGTGAGAGTGGAGAGGGGGAAGGTGAGAGTGGAGAGGAGGGGAGAGGTGAGAGTGGGGAGAGGGGGAAGGGGAGAGGGGAGAGGGGAGAAGGGAGAAGGGGTGAGAGGAGAGAGGGGAGAGGGGAGAGGGGAGAGGGGGAGGGGGTCAGGATTGTTTTTAAAACTCTCCCGTCGTCTGGTTGAACCAGAAACCTCTGAAAGAGTTTGGGGGAATCGGGAGGTCCCGATCAGTCTAGTACGCCGATGTTTTCGACGTCTTCAAGTGTGTCGTTCAGTCCCTGTCGTGACGCACTTATGATGACACGTTTTTTTTTTTTTTTTTTTTTTTTTTGAAGTTGGAGAAGCCAGTGTAGATGTAGTGCGTGTGTATCACCCCCTCTGGCTGTATGTACGGACTTGAATCCCCGCCGCCATTTGGCGGGGGGGGGGGATGGGAAGACTTGTCGAGAGTCTTAACACTTTTGCCTCGGCATCTTGATTGCGTCCTAGTGGTTGGATCAGACGTCTTCGTGGTTTCAAAGAGGGTCTAGATCGTTGGTTGTAAATGATTTAGGAGATGTGGGGAAAAAAGGGGGATTAGGGTTAATGCATTTGGGTTGTTTTTAGTGGAGTGAAGTGGAGTGATCGTGACTCCGTGGATGACTCGGGGGTACTTCGTAACACTAACTGCTTCAGTGTATACAGTCAGCGCGTGTATGGTTGTACTGTATGTTCAGGGCTAGTATACATGTAGTTATAGGGCGAGTACACCAGTAGAGATATGTGCACAGTTCGGCCTAATCCGCGCCGGGCGATTTGGGCATATTTGCAAAACTATAATTGACTCTCAGGAGGCCGGGCGTGGAGCCGTTTCGAAAACATCATACAACTAAATGATCTGTAAGGCTTCAATATTCCGTGGGGGAAACAAAATCATGTTCCATTTGGTTGTACAAATGAGTAATCGGTCTAACAAAAGATAGGCCCTGTTGTCTAAATTCTATACAATGATAGGCCTATATTAACTGGTCCGGGGCAAGATAATAGTCAGTGTTTGGCAGAGTCAAAGCCGAAGGGGCCGAAAGACGTGTTCACGGTGAAATACGTGTTCACGGTGCTTTGGTCTAAATATTTTTTTTGTCTCTGATATCTACAAAACGAGATATGTACTATAGCCATGTGCAGGATAATGGTTCAATGTGTTGGCCGTGTGGATGTAACCTGTGTGGGGTTAGAAAAAAAAACCTTCTTTACTTTGGAGTCAACTCACGAGTATGCGTGCACGGTGAAATGGTGCTTCATTTTCGGCTGACTTTCACTCCAGCGCTGTGACTTGACTTATCTTCTTCCCCTTCATCTAACTTGTGGCTCCTCGGTGCCGACTGTTCGCATCCTCCCAGGCAAAATGACAATCTAATTGTTTGTTCACCGGCACGGGTGTTTTTTATTTTGTACTCCATAGAAGTTAGAACCAGTGCAACCCCGGCCGCATATCGGCAGTTGGAATCACACAATCAATAATATTATCTCAGGGTGGGTTTTTGTTTTATTACCGGGACCCCCCTTTTTCGCCGAATAATGCCCACTTGCCGGTCCGTGTGTGTGCCGCACATGCACCACTGATAATCGATTGTGCCTTTTGAACATCGAAAAAGAAGAAAAAGAAAAAGAACTGTTGTTCCAACGTGTAGTCGTGGTTCGTCTCGCTCTGCGTGGTGCACGTGTAAAGAATAGCCTCCCATTTTGATACCCGCGCACAATACAAACAAAATGTACTCGTACATGAAGGCCTCTAGTGTACACAGTGTAGAGTGAGTGTTCGCCATAAGTCTGTTGCTCTGCTAGGCCACGTACGGGCACAGAGGTACGGTATGGGCGTACAGCTAGAGATACGGTGAATGAGATACTGTAGGTATGGGCATGGAGGAAGAAGGGGGAAACACATTAGCCCGCTGGCTGGTCTACCGGAGGCTTATCGGGGAAATGCATACTACTAATCGTGGAAGTGTAAAGCATTGGTTCTGGAAAGAAAGAAGAGAAACAACAGTGGCCGTATCGGTTGAGTGTACCGGCAGACAGAATGTGAAGTGTCACTTGTTCGAGTCGGTACTTATCTTATCCAGAAAGTGGCTTGACCCATGCTTGTATGTTAAAGTCCATGGTTAAAGCATGGTTAAAGTCCATGGTTAAAGCGGAGAATGTCTGGGGAGTCGTGAGCCGTTGGTCGTACATGTATGTAGACTCAGTTCTGGAGGTGTCATTCTGTGTAATGGCTAACATTTTTTTTTACAGTTCCCCTTGTCCGTCGTGACGTGGGTCGCTCTTTCAATGTGTCTGCGAAACAGTTACGGTTCCTTACGCATGGGCAGCACAATGATCGCTGAGCATTTTGTAGTTGTCCTCCTGCCGGCTATTCCACCAATGTCAACACGGGCGTCTACCGAAGCTACGGCATATTGAATGTGCCGGAAAGTCGGGTCCTCGTTTTGTTTGTGTGACTTGTCTAACAACATTGGGGCCGGCGGCTGCTCAACGCTGTTGAATGTCACCAGTTCTTCGCGAACCCTTGATTTCGGTGAAGCCGGGTTCATAGGCATTATTATCTCTCTCCTGGGCGTAGAGGGCGTGAACTTGAACGTCTGTTATTGGTGCGGCGAGGGGGGACAGGTTCGCTGTATGTTGACGGGGAGGGGGCTAGCAAGGAGACACGTTTGGGGGGGGGGGAGGTGGGTGGGATTTTGTTGGGGTGGGGGGGGGGGGGTAGCACTAGCATCACAGGCTACCCCTAACTGCGATCGCACATGGGACGGAACGTGATGCATGAAAGTCATGCGGCTACCCACGCACGCCACCCCCCAAAAAAACAAAAACAAATCGAAGCGCCTGAGCGTCGGTTGTTTTCCAACGATGAATTAAGCATGAAATTGGGCAAAGTATAATGCTCTATAATAGCTGACATAGACCGAGGAGAACAGCAAGTCGATATGCAGATCGATAGGCTATGCAAAGCTCAATGGGGGGCGGCAGTAGATAGAAAAGAGGGCACAGTTCGCGCAGGGACGCATTCAGACCCGAGATGTATACCACAAAAAGGAGACCTTGAATATTATTGACTGTCCCGCATGCACCCGGTATCATTAGAGCATCGGAGGAACATTGTAAGAGCGCGAATCTGCCGCGAGGGAATTAGGTACATTATTTTGAATGTCTCTTGACAGCGTGATGCGTTCACGGGACGCATTTTTGTACGTGGTGGGTGGGCGTGTTCGTTCTTGCCTACTAATTGTTATCACGCGCTAGCGGTCACGGTGTACAGGGTATAGGTCATGTACGTGATGGAGGCAGACGGAGAGGGGAGGAGGAGGAGGAGGAAGAGGAGGAGGAGGTGGTGGAGAGGGGATGCCTTATGCGACCGTGTAACAAGTAATGCGTGTCGATTCTGTGACAGGGTCTAGTACCGGCTTGTCACTACCCCCCCCCCATGTCATTAGTCACTACCATGGGAACCCCTTATCGATTTCTACCGTTCGTTCGGGGCCAGGTTTGGGCCGACAGAGATGCCGTTCCGTACGACATCCGGCGATGCCCACATGTTCCTGGTTGGTACCCGCGATGTCCAGGAAGCGTCGGTGAGGTTAAAACTCACGAGTAGAGGTGCTGCTGCCTCAATGTGTTGTCGTCGTTCGCCTGGGCTGAAGCAGAAGAGCGAGACCAACTATAGTACCAGGACCCGCGCAACATGGGCCCCGGTGTCCTGCCAAAAAGTGTCCCTGCCAAATACTGTCCGCTCATTAGCATACTGATCGCTGATTGGTTAGCGTTAGGACTAGGATTAGGGTCGTTAGGGTTAGGGTTTGGATTAGAATTAGGATTGGGATTAGGATTAGGGTTAGGATTAGGGTTGTTTGGGTTAGGGTTAGCGTTACGGTTACAGTTAGGGTCCAACGGTACCAAAGTGCCCAACGTTGCGTGTATTACTTTAGGCCAGCAACCATACACAATGCGTGTGTAGTGCGCAACCATACCCCAACCACGGTGGTTGAATGTTATACGTATTGGACCAATCAGCGATCAGTATGCTAATGAGTGGACACTAT
Organism: Luidia sarsii; assembly: GCA_949987565.1. NCBI lineage: Eukaryota > Metazoa > Echinodermata > Asteroidea > Paxillosida > Luidiidae > Luidia > Luidia sarsii. The sequence goes on along the minus strand of OX465103.1, from coordinate 26,373,985 downwards.
TTGGCAGGGGACACTATTTGGCAAGACACCGGGGCCAGGCCATGAGATGAGTGGGGGTTTTTTCCCCCCAAGTCCGCCCGTCATTTGACAAAAAAAAGAAGCCCGATGACAATGCGGACTATATGTGGACCGCACCGCGCCACGCCGCGCCGTCAGGGAGCTACCGTAGCCTCCTTGGGCTAGCCGGGCAATTAGAGTGCGTTTTCAAGGTGCATTTTTTTTTTCTGACGCATAGCCGTGGTATAATATGCCTCGGCGGGGTTTTTGGTGTACGGTGACGGCCGGTGCGAGCATTTCACGTGGAGACGCACACAATGACGCAAATTGCGCCTCTTTCTGCTCAGAGACTTTCTGCCCGGGGAATAACAGATCTCCCCGCCCCACCCCCCCCGCCGCCCTTGGTGAGCTTGGGGGGATCGACCAGATGAGATTCTTGGGTCGTGTAATGAGGGAGGGAGGGAGGGAGGGGAGCAAGGGAGTAGGATGGGTTGTCTCGACGCTCTTTTTGAAGGGATGACCGGTATAAATTAGGGGAAAGCATTTATCATGAACAGGTCACAGATCTGCTAATGAAAAGCTACCGACAGCGAATTATTGCGTAACGTGATCGCTATACGGTAAGAGATATGACGAGAGAGAGAGGGAGGGGATATAGAGGGGGAGAGGGAGGGAGAGAGAGGGAGGGGAGATAAAGGGGGAGATAGAGAGAGAGAGAGGGAGAGAGGGAGAGGTCGAGAGTCGGAAAGAGAGGAAGAGGGAGGGAGGGGAGAGAGAGGGGGAGATAAAGAGAGGGAGAGAGGGAGAGAGAGTGAGGTAAAGAGAGAGAGTAAGGAGGAATAAGTATTATTGGTAAGAGAGGGAGAGGAAAGAGAGAGACAGAGAGGGGAGAGGGAGGGGGAGAGCCGGGGACAGGGAGAGAGAGAGGGGGCGAGGCAGAGGGAGAGGTAAAGGGAGCGAGAGAGACCATTCATGTTAATAATGGCAGTCTAAACTACTCGCTCCACCTGCGGTAACCCGATACCTGAAACAAGCGCGAATACGGCTTGCTTGGCGGCTGGTGGAAAAAGAACCGTACGGTGGCCTGTCTGAATCCATAAGTGCGTAGGTAATGTGCTTCTCGATTGCACTGCTTGTGTACGTATACACGCAGCGGCCGCAACTCTATACTTCACAACTTAATAATAGGAGTCTGTCTGTCATTGTGCACGCCGTGGGATAGATGGTGCTGGGAGAAAAAAAAAATATGGGGCACGGACAGCTGGCCCATTTCCAAGTGAGCTGAGGGTTCCGTTTGTGTGTGCGATGTGAATCGCTGAATGAGCGGACCTAGGACTATGGGCCTCCTTCATAGTTACCGAAAAGACTTGCGCAAGTTGTCACAGAGCTTAGCGGGTTTTGTGTGTGTGTGTGTGTCAGATCAGCGGTGCGCACTGGACAAGGTCTGAATTGATACGGTATTCGGAATGCGATCAGAGGCATGCCTTCCGTCATAATGCACACGAATCGGTATCGGGCCGGTAAGCACTGGCCGGATGAGCGCTGAGGTTTTAACATCCACGCCCGTACCCAACGGTCGAAGGCCGGCCTTTTTGGTAGCCAATTTAGTGGTAAAACAAAAAGAACCAACTGATTATAAATCGCCACACCCATGGTAGATATTATGAACATGGTGTTTGCGTCCAGGAGAATGTAATTCAATGAGGTTTTGCCCTGCTCGACGTGATAAACACTGAGTGCTCAGTGCGTTGCATCATAGATATAACATGGTGTTTGCGTGCAGGAGAATGTAAGTCAATGAGGGTTTGCCCTTGCGCGACGTGATAAACACTGAGTGCTCAGTGCTTTGCATCATAGATATAACATGATGTTTGCGTCCAGGAGAATGTATTTCAACGAGGTTTTGCCCTTGCTCGACGTGATAAACACTGAGTGCTCAGTGCTTTGCATCATAGATATAACATGATGTTTGCGTGCAGGAGAATGTAATTCAACGAGGTTTTGCCCTGCTTGACGTGATAAACACTGAGTGCTCAGTGCTTTGCATCATAGATATAACATGATGTTTGCGTCTAGGAGAATGTAATTCAACGAGGTTTTGCCCTGCTTGACGTGATAAACACTGAGTGCTCAGTGCTTTGCATCATAGATATAACATGATGTTTGCGTCTAGGAGAATGTAATTCAATGAGGGTTTGCCCTGCTCGACGTGATAAACACTGAGTGCTCAGTGCTTTGCATCATAGATATAACATGATGTTTACGTCTAGGAGAATGTAATTCAATGAGGGTTTGCCCTGCTCGACGTGATAAACACTGCTCAGTGCTTTGCACGATGCCTTATGAGAAACTCTCAGGCATGCAGCTCGGGCGGGATTCGAACCCGCGACTCCCGCTATCTAGCGCAGACGTCTTAACCACTCTTGACCACCGAGCCGGTCGGGGTGACGTGTGGTGGATTCGAATATATTGCCGGATTAGCTTTGCCCTGCAGGGGTGGATTTCACAAAGCCTTATGATGCTTGATAACTCTTCTGAACGGCTACCAATAAATTGCTAACATGTCGAGGGTCTGACGATCTGGCTTTAAAGCCCCTACACAACATTGGTCGAGGTCAAAGGATAGCATCAATTCCATACGTTGTCTGATTCTACATATGCATGAAATAGCACACCTGTGGAAATTTCAGCTCAATCCGCCAACCGAGTCTCGAGAAAAATTGTGAAAACCGCATCATTTGTTTCGCGAAAATGCAGCATTCAACGCCGTACTGTTCCGAAAAATACGTTTAGATCTCGGTGAGACGTAAAGTATTTCTTTTACTCATTTCTCCCAAAATACAACATTTTGGGCAGAACTATTTCAGTGCGAGGTTTCTACTGTAACCATCTTCAAACTGTATAAGTTTCATGTAAATCTGTGAACATTTCTGTTTTACCAATGTTGTGTGAGGTCCTGCTATAGGATCGGAACGACAGGCCCGTCTATAGCCTTATATTATATAGGATGCAGCAACGCGTATACCCGCTGCTGTCTACAGATTCGAACCCGCCGCTCATATACGACCTCGACCAGCTCGGTGGTCCATTGGTATAACTATAAGAAAGACGTCTGCGCGGGAAGACAGGATCGGACCGGCGGGTTCGAATCCCGCCCGAGCTGGCTGCAGTTATGTCTCACCAAGCAATCGAGCCATGCAGTGAGCATGCAATTGGTAATTCGAGCTGATGAGTGATGGGCAAACGCTGGTTGAAGTCAGGCCTGATATGATAGTCCGCGGTAGTCTTTGAGTGGTAGGCCAGAGTGGTAGGCCTATACTATAGTATACATGGTTGTCAACCGTATTTGATCGACTGACCGGCTCTGCTTTCTCCCCCCCCCCTTCACTTTCGAGTTTCGACATGTACATGTACGACTGCGATGTTATAACGTTTGTAGTTAACTCTACAGTGTTGACTTAAAAGACCTAGATGGTAAAAGGCCACGATGGTATGCATGTACATGTACATGTATATACAGTACACATGTACATGTACATCCCCGTGGAAACGCGGCCCGTAGTTTACACTGCTTAATTCTGCGTGTGTACGCTAAGAGCATCGCCGGATACATTGTATCGCGCACTCACACAGGAGGCGGGTAAAGCGCATATGGATGGATGCGAGCAAAAATCGGTCGGTCTTCTCTTGTCAAAACAACCCCCCAAACCAAACAGATTAGCTGGGGATCTGAATGGGAAGCCGCACTCCTTGCTAATCTCGATTCAATCGGGTTGGAGTCACCCTCCCTGCTTATCCGAAGCATGTATACATGTACTGCAACGAGTACCGCCCGGGTAGACTTTGAGACGCGGTAGGGGTCCAGCATTAAAGATCTATTCTGAGCCACTTCCCCCTTATCCAAACACCGGAAGAGCATCTTCAAAAAAAAGAAAGAATTCGGGCTCCTTTTGAAAAAAAGGGACGGTTCGGTCGTTGCTGGTGGCCGGGAGGCCACTGGACCATCCAGCTGAGCTCGTGAGGCTCCCGTATGTCTGGTTTTGTACTGAGTTTCATATTTTGGACAAGATTTGAAGGTTTGCAAGGTGGAAAGACCAAGTACTAAGTAGGAGGTTTGCAGTGTACATCATCTCTTAAGAGAAGGAGTAAGATAGGAATTGAAGGTTTGCAAGGTGGAAATACCAAGTACTCAGTAGGAGGTTTGCAGTGTACATCATCTCTTAAGAGAAGGAGTAAGATAGGAATTGAAGGTTCGCAAGGTGGAAATACCAAGTAGGCCTATGAGAGGTTTGCGGTGACACCATGTATATCATCTCTTAGGAGTACGATAAGATTTGAAGGTTTGCATGGTGGAAATATCAAGTAGGCCTATAGAAGGTTTGTGGTGACACCATGTCCACATCATCTCTTAAGAGGAGGAGTATGGCTCTGAAAAGAGCCGATAACTCAACGTTTCGAGCAGTGTGTACTTTCGGGTATTATGTACTGTCTCCTGACGACGGGGCAGAGTACACACTACCCGGTCCGTTGAGTTACCAGCTCTTTCCAGAGCCACAATCCTTCTCTTAAGAGATGATGTACATGCATGCATCACATCAAACCTTCTACATACTTAGTTTCGTGTAGAGCCTGAATTTTTGTTTGAATTGTCGTACAGACTGTCATTTTTTCTCTCCTTGATGCTGAGCAAATTCGACGTCTAGGGGTGAACTTGTGTGCCATTGATCCCCCACCCGTGGCTCGCCTGCGTACGTGGTGTGTGCGAGCCTTTTCCTGGTCCGACGAGGGCTGCCAGGACGGCTGCGTACGCGCTCGTACGCCTGTTGCGTGTGTGGATGGCAGCGGGCAGCGGCGTGGTCTGCGTACCGCGTACGGCGTGGATCCGGCGCGGTATAGTGCCGTTGTGCCGTGGTTTGCGCGCGTCTGGCCCGGATCTCTGATCGGAGCCGTACTGTACCGTACTGGAGAGACCGCCTCGGACATCAAGGCTAGCAAATTGCATGCGCGAAATCATTCTAGAGCACCCAAGCTATCCGAAATGTTGAATTACTGGTTCTCCTTGACGCCATGGCTCATTCTCGTATAAGTATATAAGAGATGACTGACGAGCTTGGAATGTCATCGCAATGGAGGTGTATAGGCCCTATGCCTATGCAATCAGACGTATGAAGCTGAATTCGGGGGGAAAACAAAGCCACACGTTCCAACGAAGGACATAGAACCACGGCACGGCGAAATCTCAACTTGCCAAGATCTCGATGGGAAAAAAATATGAGGCTAGCACCAACACCGTGAAACGTGCGGATTTGTTTCCCCGAACTGTGCTTCACTAGTATATATACACCAGACTGCATCATGAAATATCTTCACGCTTTCCCCGACGAGGCCAGTTGTAGAACGGAAAGTGCCCCCAGATTAATGCACCTGCATCGCTATCGCAGACTTGCGCCAGGTGATGCATGAAGATCCTATCGAGAGAGAATAGCTCTAAAATGTCATTGCTTGTGAGCAAGGAAGCTGTGAGCTGACTGGATTATGTGCACCATCCAGCTGTCGGTAAGGTTGTTGACCTTTTTATGCGAGATCGGTGCAGGTTTAGGGTAATCGTTTATTATGGTGGGACAACAACTTGCTCGAGCATATTAAAGGGTATAGCTGATTTTTTTTGGTTTTTTTTTAGGGGGGGCTTATGCCGTCGGCGATTCTGTACAGCCAGGTAATGCCCTCCTCGGGTTAAAGAAAGAAAGAAAGGAGATCGCAGTGTTGATGGGAAGTGGAGCGCAACATTAAAAGGTTTCCTCGGCATTCGAGGCTGCAATGTCGTCTGGCTCACTGGGCAAGTTAAAAAGGCGGCTAAAGGTACGCCATTTGCGGAGTGCCCAATTATTTCCAACCAGTCCAAACTTGAGAATTCACGTACTCCTCGGGAAGTCATGTCATGTCATGCTACATCAGTCGTTCCGTGAAAAATGTTAGCGCTCGAAAAACGGCCGCTTTCGGGAAAGGAGGATACTTGGTTAATTGCTTCCTAGAGTGATCGTTGGAACAAAGTGTTCCTCCCGCACAAACACCGCCCTCTATGTCTGGGAAAGGTTAGCATTTGGTTTGGTTTCCGCGGTTTTTCTCAAGACGTGGTTGACGGATTGATTGTATTATAGGTATACGTCGGGTTTGACAAAGTTTGTAAGCGATTCTTTGACTTAAGCAAATGGCGGACCCTACCTTTAAGGTATATGTCACCTAAATACGCAGCTATTAAGTCGACGGAAACACATGTAGGCCTAACACCGTGACAGAAGCACGACTGATTTTTTTATTTTTTATTTATGCAGATTCGACCAAAACAAGGCTATAAAGCCACTCAAGGTTAAGGGCTAGGGAAAGAAGGAGATGGAGAGGGACTCAGAAAGGCTGGAGATAGGAATTGACATTCCTCTTAAAAAGAGCAACATCATAAGCAGATGGGAAACATGAACAAGGAAGGGAATTCCAGAGAGATAGGTAGAGAGGCAGAACGTGGAGAGCAGCTGCCCTGATACCTCTGTGTTCCACATACCTGTACACCTTGCGTGGGAGAAACTCGAGGTTGATGTCAAATTGACTCGAAAACATGTTTATGTCTGAATATTTTTGTACAGCGCTTTGATCTTTTTTTGTAAAGGTGCTTTATAAATACTCGGTGTAAGACTAAGAGTGAAATTAGGCGAGCCCATGCAACAGGTGTTCCCCATAAACTGGTACTCAAGGTCTATCCTGCACACCGGGCATTCCCACTGCCCTCATTCCAAGTAACCTGGCTGAAGACATACCAGGGTTGTCCCTCTGTCAGTGCCCCTAATATTATCACATATCATTTTTTTATCAGGTTCCATTTGAAAGACCGTGTATCAAAAACAGAGCACAGTGCAAGACCATGCAAGCCGAAGCGTGTATAATTGTTTTTTTAATGAACAGATAAAGCTATCATGATGGTGGGTGGTATAGATGTGTTTGCTGGGGGACCGTGAAGCATGTGCGAAGATTGATTCGCTGACACGCGGCCCGGCCCGCCTGGGTGAATTTCACCGACCGCACACCGGTATTATGGGCGTCCCGACTCAGGCGGGACGAGGCTAAGTGTGGCGCACCGGACCGTCTGGAACGATCGAAGCGTGCACAGACACGCTCTCCAACCACACGATGACCGTGTCGTGTCAGCCCTTCCCCCAGAAGGACTTCGCACCGTTGGGCCACTTCCCCCGGCATTAATATCAAAACCCATTGGACCCTTTTCATGGGTGCCGAATTATTAGTGCGGCGTTCGTTGGTGCGCGAGGCAGGTGAGAAATGGTTGCATTATCCTCGCCATGCTTCGCGTGCTGCAGGTCGACGACTGCGTGCAATAACGTCGGTGTGAAAATTCACATCATGTTTGGAGAGCTATAGCGACGAATTGGTGACAATCCATACTATAGTATAAATTGCAGGGGAGACATGGCCTGAGTTTACATTCGACTATTTGGACATTGGGTGCCTATAAATGATAGGAGCCCGTTTATTGACGGCGCCTGACAGAATGATGCTTTGGGCATGCAAGGGAGCCTAGGAGAAGCTGTGTTTTTTTTTTAGGATGAGGTCGTAAAGGGTCGAGGTCAGATACCACAGCGAGCATCGTCCAAAGTCGTGGACCCTAGGCTCGGGTATAGCTGTGTTGAGCCGCGGCCAAACTTTAACCACGAGTCGTGTTCTCAACGCACCCTCGTCACGGTCCCCACTTGGACTTGAACCAGAGGCAAAATGGTCACTCAGACTGTTATTCTCTTTTGGGATGTCCAAGTCTTTCTTGTTCACTGCGGCTTTTTTTCATTTCTATCTTTCTTGTTTTTATTTGTGTGGTTGTTTTTTTTACTGCGGTTAAGCACGTTGGAATGCGCCGCGTTGGCCTATATACCAGTAGCCCTCTGAAAAGTTCAGTATCAAATCTAGTTATCCTCATTTCGACCATGTTTAGTAACCTTATAGTGCTTTGCAACTCAAACACGGTTGTGGTTATTATTTGGGGTTTAGGGAGTTTTCTTCTTCTTCTTCTTCAAAGCCGTATTAACACGAACCAATCATCGCCCCGTCAATAGTAGGCAGTATCAGTCTGAATAAAGGCGAGCTGAGATTTTTTAAGAGTCAGATCTGCGCCACCACCAACCCGGGGCGGCGTGCATCAACTCCGCGAACCTGTCAGAGCCGGGTCAATCGGCGTTATGTGTACCGGGGGAAATGCGGGATCGCCCGGGGGGGGGCTAGAGGGGAGGGGAGGGGAGGGGTTGGTGGGCCCGGCTAGCGCGACGGGAAGACGGGCTCCGGATCAAAAGTCCGGATACCTCATACGGCGACTGAGAAAATGCTGTCATTATGTATACTTGACTTTGAACGCCCTGACAGCTCGGGAGTGGGTGTCTCGTTGACAGTCGACGAGTCCCGACCCAGACGCCTGAGCTGCCACGCTGAAGTGCGGCCCGCCGAGGGGTCGGTGGAATTACTGCGTCATCGCCTCTGGTCTTGCCCGTGTGTCGAGCGCATTTTCTGGATCCAGGGTCGGTGGTTGTTTTTTTTGCGGGTTAAAAAAAAAAAAAAAAAATATTAAAGAGAGCGCCATGTTTACTTGCGAGACAAGATCAGCGGGTCTTCGCACCGTCGGTTTACACTCTTGGGAGTCGGTGTCTTGACTCTTGACCTCGTCGACAGAACTGTTCAGCGTCGAGGTTTGAAAGCCTGTCCACGACTGACGAGGCTCCTTCCAAAACCTGTCGGCTCCATTCCCGACTCCATCTTGTATATGATAAATGTGTTTTACAGAACCGCATTTTAGGTTTTTTTTTTTTTTTTTTAGTCTCAAAGTTCACGGGTAAAGATGCGGTAGCCGTGTTAGTCTAACCGACGAATGACGGATAGCACTCGAGGGCTTATCAGTCGGTAAGCAACAACCAGTACTTCATCTGAACCAGGACAACCAATGCAGTGCGGTGTATCTGACGAAGTACGGTAGTTCTTGCAACGAAACCAACTATGGGGAGTCTTTTAAAGGGAGGATACACCATTCGAAGGGAGGTATACCGTATACACAATCATGGGTAAACCTGATGGTACACCGGACAGAGTTCCTAAATATCATCAGTGTCACAGAGGCAGAACAACGGCTGATTGTTTGGGTTCATTAAAGGGAGGATGCAAAGTACCAGTACCCAGTTTCCGGACATTCCAAATTTGAGAAATTGCTTATTAATCAGGACGTTTGTTATGGTAACAGATATTCCGTGAAATACTAGCGCTCGGAAATCTGCGGTTTTCGAGAAAAAACAAGAAATGCGTTGAACTTCCAACGATCGCTCTGTGGAGCGATCGTTGGGACAAAGAGTTCCTTTGACAAATACCGTCCTCTTGGGCCTGTACGTCTGAAAAAAAGTTAACGTTTAATTTCGTTTCCGCGGTGTTTTTTTTCATGACCATAGACATGCCTGAGCGGAAACTTTCGCAGGCGTGATATTTCTATGTACACGTTGAGTTTGACAAAGCATGGAAGCGATTCTTTATACCTTCGCAAAAAGGTGTGCCAAATATACCTTTAAGTGCTTTGCCTAAAGACGTCTCGGAGTAGACACTTTAGTATACACGAATGAGATCACGTGGAGTGCATGCTGGCATCAGCGAGATGCGATAGCCTGTACGTGTGTACCTTTAGCTTCTGGACGGGGATTGGGGAGACGGGGGCCCGACGCCCACACGGTTTCGAAAAGGGGTCAAAGCTAGGGTTCATCACCGAAACAAATGCGTCATTGTGACCTGGGGATTTGGCGGCTGTACGTGTAAACCCTATAGACGATTCCTTCGCGGTGGCGTTCCGCGCAGTCACGAACGGGCTTGTTGGCAGTGTCAATAGTCTCACGTTCACCGTCAGTGCCACTTTGATCCGAATGGAGCTAGATAAGGGGATGAAGTCCTGTATACTGTGCTGTCGGGTGAAAATGCCTCGGGGATATCGCCCTCACTGCTATAGTCTATAGATCCAAGCAGTTCCAAAGTGTACGGTATAGAAACTTTGGGCAACAGTGCCAGAAATTCTTCCGATCTGTGTATTTCATTTTCCACATGCAGCGGTGGTTATGAACCGTGCTAATTCCAGAGGCTTTCAACATTCGTCACTCAGTTTAATATGATTCATTTCAGAGTTCAGGCTGAAAGCGTAAATATTCAGGACATAATTAATAATAATAATAATAGGTGATTCTTATAGAGCGCATTTCATTACTGAAAGAAACCTCAATGCGCTTAACAGTTTACAAAATAAACAAAACAGATTATAATCTACAGATTAAACAGATGTGTTTTCAGTTTAACCTTAAATGTATCAAAATTTGTTTCATCCCTCAAATGTTGTGGCAGTGATTTTTGGGGGGCCGAAGAGGAAGAAGAACAAGTAGGAAAGAAAATCGGAACAAAACGAAAGACTTTTCCGCTACGCTGTAGCGGCGGAAAAGCCAAAATAGACATGGGGTGCAGAAAACTAAATCGAAATCCCATTGAACACTGTATGTACAAAAACACTCACTTTCAAAGCCAAATATCCCCACCCAAAAGTTTCTCAACTCTTGTAGCTATACTGAAAATTGTACTTTGGACCTTCATCTCTAATGTGATTCATTTCAGAGCTCGGGCGGAAAGCATAAATATTCAGGACTATAATGACCTTTCCCCTTTGCAGTTGACACCCTGCAGGGCCGTGGAGTTTTCTGGGAATGTCGACAACTTTGTTTATGAGTGAAAACCATCCCAGGCATTGCAGATTCCATGCACCGTATTTACTCTCCTCTTAAGTGCTCTCCGTGGATCAGTGAATGGGTAAAGACGTTTGGGTGGGGGTATATTTTGTATAAACAAAAAAGGAGAAAGTCAGGAGTTATAAGAGTATAAGGGGTAAATTGTTTAGTGTTTGACAAAATTCATTTTCCTTTTACTTTTATCACCATAGTCTGAGTCCTTCAGAAGTGTTTAGAGTTGATTTTGATTAAAACTAAATTCAGCAGTTGGGCTTCGTTCTTAACCAACGACTTTGGATCTTCTGACCAACTTTGGCCGAAGGTATATATTGGTTGAACACGCCAAAAGAGCCTATAGAGCGCTACCTCTTCGCATCGTTGCCCGTGATATCAAATCCACGTCCGAACAAAATAGAGCGCGTTGAATCACCGCGCAGAACGCAGTGCCAAGGATTCGGAGAATGGGCGGGCTGGATCCGTGCATGGGGGATGCGGCAATGGGACACACCCGTTCGTTTGAAACCGCACGCACGCACGCATAAGAATCAAGGGCAAATTAGAAAATCCGCACGGAACGCCAATAGTGCTTTGTCTATGTGCATTTTGGTCGAAGAGGAGGAGGAAGAAGAAGAAGATAGGGGAAACAAAACCGAACAAAAACGTAAGACTTTTCCGCTTTGTTGTAGCGGCGGAAAAGCCACGGTCCTTTTCCCAAACTCGGCTTAGACTCAGGCTTCGGCTTTGTCTTTCTTTCTTTCATTCATTTTACAAGGCAAGTACAAGGCATTAAAACTGGAGTTCTTTGGCTTCGTTTTTTAATGTTAAACTGCATTAAAAAAAAAACCCACAGCTTCAGTTTCGACAAAGAACCCCAACATGTGTTTGAAGTTTTTGGATGACAGAGACGAAGCCGGAGCCTAAACCGGATTTTTGGAAAAGGGCCCAAAATAGACTAGCCGCCTTGCATACGCCTTCTCGCGGTTTACTTTGTGGATTAAAGGTTTGGTGATCCATTGTGAGTGTGGGATGATAGCCCAAACCACCCACCCGGACTTCACCGACTTAGGCGGAAATTTTCGACAAGACGCGGGGGGATCCACGCTGTTTTCGCGGTTCCGTCCCGGTAGTTGGCCCGGCTATCGCGGTTCCGTCCCGGTAGTTGGGCCGGCTATTTTGAGAGTAGATCACCCGTGAACCGAGGTTCTGGAGTGGGAGGCGCACAGTCAAACCGCGGTCGCTTTGGACCGGCCGCTAGAAGAGACACGCGTTCACTACAAGGTTAAAGGCCCAATACAACATTGAGAAGATCGGAAAACATCGATGTCCACAGATTTCCTTCTAATTTACACAGTTTGTAGATGGCCATGATAGAATCCTCATGTTGAAATCTCATGCTTCAGCTGTTTCGATTTGGGAGATGTCACAGCGGTTCCGAAAAATGGGAATTGAAACAGAAGGCGGGAGGTTGTACCTCCTCTCATTCATGTACAAGGAAGTCAATCACCGTCTGGACGGAGGTATTAAAACTCGGATGTTTGCAAAGAAAGCAATTCTCCTCATCGAAAGAGAATTTTTAGGGATCACTGTCTGACGTGGCGTCTGGATTTGGTTTCAAAATCTATCAGCAGAAGAGGAGAGACGTTTTGACGTGGTCTTAAGTTATAGAGTTGCACTTTCCTAAAGTAAACACCGTTTCGGTTTTTCTATTTGGGAGATATTATTTTTGGGGGGAGGGAGGGGGAGGGAGAGAAACACTGTAATGGGGTTCCCTGGTTCCGGAAGGCGTTTCTTAATGCTTCGGAAGGAACTGTTGAGAGGATGGGGGATATTTGTTTACCTGTGGAAGCTTAGCGGTGGCAATAACGAACGCACTTTAGGTCCGCGAAGAGATGGTTGTCGAAGCACCGGGCCGTCTGCTCGGTCCCTTGCACATCCTGCGCCTAACGAGCTTCATGTCAGGAGATGGTATTTGCTTTAAGCCTGCCCTTAACTTCCTTCAGATTTGTCGAAAGCGGAAGGATTGGTTTGTCGCGCGATCCGAAGCCTCGCCATGAAATGACAGTCAAAGAGTTTGACAAAGCGGCACGAGGTAGGCCTTTTATACGACGCTAAAACAGCTATACCAACATTTGACCTGAGATGGCGTAATGAGGCATCTACTCTAAAAGTCTCTTTCGAGTAAACGGCGTCAAAAGTCAAAGTATCGTGAAAATAAATTTCACGTGTTTTTTTTTTCATTTTCGGAAAGCTTATGTAGGGGTCTATCCGAATTAATTTTTCAACAAATGTAAAAATGTAAAATGTCTTGAAAAATCGGGGAACGAACGAACGCTGCAATCACTGTTGGCGCGCCGTGCGGACAGTCTCAAACTTAAGAGCCGTTGTACATATACATGTACTCGAAAAGTGGTTTCCGTGACGTGACTGTGCGTTGCCGCGTCGTATTTCTCGCGTCGTAACTTTGGATTTAGGCAACTTATGGAAGTACATTTCATATCATTGGAAAGCTAATGAGGTATTCTTTGCAGTGGTGGGAAAATGTGGAAAACTCAAATGTGGACGAGAATCCTCATTATGCCGTACCGGGTCACAAAATACGGATCTCTCCGTAATTTTATACTCCTTTCGAGAAATCTCAGACGTGGGGGGGGGGGCTACATTGGCGCAATAATTGCGCAATCGCCAGGGAAGCTCGCGTGCAGCTCGCAGTCTCTGCCAGTTTCCTGGTCGACGACGTGTTGGTGAAAGTGGTACCACCCCCCCCCCCAAATGTCTGGCCATTCTTTCTGATTAAATTACCGCATATCCTTACAAGTCATTGTATAATCATTGTGGGAGCATTGGGTTCGCGCAGTCTCTGCGTCACTTTTTGGGAGACCGCCGTCGGAAGCCGCCGGTTATTGGTTGACGTGGAGGAGTGAGGTGCGCGCGCATGCTCAGAAAAAAAAAAGAGCCGAAGGATGACCCATTCTGTCTGCTGCCACCAGCGGCCACGTTATTAAAGCGCGCAATCTGACGCGGTGTGTATCTCAAAGAAGTGACAAGCCGCGACGATAGCTGCAGAGCACCATTCGCGAGATATGCATGGTGCGTGATCGCGAGGAGTGTTTGACTGTTCGACAGTCGTGGCGGGAAAAAAAGGAGAGCCAATGATTTCCAGAAAGATACCATGCACAGGTACTCAGCTATTGCTGAATACGTTCTTCTCAAGGCCACACGCACCATAGTACACCTTCGTCCTAAGTCCCCTTAAGTGGGTTTTATTTGCGTTTGCATACCATACCACGTTATGTCCCCTTGCGCCAATACTAAGCAGTACTCTTCTAGCTTCTTCCCGCGCACTGCTGCACTCTGAAATTCTCTACCTGCAACCAGTTTCCCCCTTTCTTATAACTTGTTTGAATTCAAACGAAACATACACACTCCTCTGTCTTCCCCCTGATCTATCATGGTCCTGGTTCTTGTCCTTGTTATAGGGCCTACTTTCGTTTAGCCCTCACCTTGAGTGGACTTCGTGGGGGCCTCGTGTTTGGCGACATTCATAATGTTCTGCTTTATGTTGAGGGAAACGGATCAATACCCCCACAATCTCCTATGTGAAAAAAAAAATTGACACGTGTACTGAAACGAATGGCTCGGAGGTTAAAAGTGTTTACTTTTTTATAGCTCTTCATTTGATGTACGGCTCGAATGTGTTTGAAAAGTTAATTCACGTTTTAGAATGTTGACGGGACCGAGTATTATTGTCCAGTCCACCTTCGGGATATTTCCGGAACGAAACCTGGATAATTCCGTTGGGGTTGAATTACTCTCTCCCTCCTTGAACCCCCCCCCCCAACAAACACACAGACATTAACAGCTATAGTAAAGATACCCGAATGGGCAGCTGAAAGAGTGAACTGCCACTCGCCGGGGGATAATATTATGAGCGATCGTGTCAACATACCAGCGGGTGCCGCGCGCACTTTCACGGCGAGCTCACCAACCCGTGTCCTTGCACTTCGTTATGTACGAATAATTGTTGTGGACCGTACCTTAGTCCACTGAGACTATTTCGCATGAGATGCAGGCGTTGCCCTAAGGTGTCGCGGGGCTCAGATAGGACTCCTTGTGACCTCCGTGAGGGTGCTAGACCATAGAGAGGAAGGAAGCGCGTCTTCCTATAATTCCTCCATGGTTTCACGTTGTATTTTCGAGGTTCGCGTTTTCGGTTTGTACGGGGGGGTCCCGTGGCGTAGAAGACTTGTGGGAAATGTAGTAGTGGCATCCCAGCCTGTATATTAGTTACCTGAATTCGATGTGCGGCCTGTATTTTTAATACAATATTGACGGGCAGCTGAGCTAGACCCCTCTCCATACAGTACACCTGGGTCTGTTTATATTAGCGTTTGGGTGGCATTTTGCCGGCCCCACTCGAAGGTGGGGATTTTTTTTTTTTGACGGGGAAGTAAAATGTTTTTGTGAAAGGGTACGGTGTTTACATAATAATTCAGAGCCCGCTCATGCAGGGCCGTTAAAAAAAAAAAGCCTTGTAAAATGTCGGCGCGCCGATATTTCGTGGGCAGACATTACTTGAGGTCAATGCTACTGAACGCAGTCAAATCGTGGCTGCAACCTGCAGACTTTTTTCCCCTCTATGGTAACTCCAGACACAGTGGCCTCGGAATTCTCGTTAGAGTCAACCCGTGGCAGAGGAGACGTTTTGTCCCCTCTCCGCCATCCGCACCTTGATGATTTTCCAGAGATATCGCCGCTCGGTGTGCGTGAAAAAAAACCCTACCGAAGGTCGCTAGTTATTAAAAGAGAGGGTATACGCCATTTGCAATGTGCCCGAATTTCCGGACCTTCCCTGTTCGAAAATTTATTACTCACTCATTGACAAGTCTGTCATGATACACCGTATACCAGACATTCCGGGAATTGTTGGGGCTCGAAAATCTGCCGTTTTTGAGAAAAGAGGAAATTCGTTGAAATTTGGAGCGATCGTTGGAACAAATATTTCCTTTCCTGATTTCCACCATCTATGTCTGAAAACAGGGGGTTGGCATTTAATTTGGTTTCCACGTTTTTTCTCATGGCATAGGTTGACGGATTCAGCCGAAACTTACGCATGTGTGTTATTTTTGGTATACGTTGAGTTTGACAAAAATATAAATAAGACTTAAGGCTTTGCAGGGTGGGTGAAACAATATAGGGGGGTTTGCGGTGACACCATGTATATGGTCTCTTTAGGTATATGGTTCTTATATGGCAGTCCTCGGCTCTTCAACTCAGTATCAAGGCCTATGTCTCTCTTCAGCATACAGTACCTCAGGTATATGTACCTTTAAAGGCCCTATACAACATCGTTAAAGGTCAAAATATTGCCATTAAATCATTAAACATTCCAGAAATGAAATCCTGCGAAGATTTTAGCTCAAAATGGTAATCCGAAAAAGTAGGAAAGGCAAAACAAAGTCATGGTTTTTGCACCGTTCTTAGTGTAAGAAAATAGTTAATTACTCGCGTGTAATAAACTATTTGTCGATGTTTGAGTGAAGATCTCTCGAGAAATACAGCATCCCAGACCGTAAGATTTCAACATGAGGATTCTATCATGACCATCTCAAAACTGTGTAAATTAGAAGGCAATCTGTGGACCTCGATGTTTTCCGATCTTCCTGATGTTTCATTAATGGGGTCTTTAACTCGCTTTTGAAAGAGGGCGCAATGCGGCTTTCGCCGAGCCACCACACTTAACTGTTCGGGTTCAATTACTGGAGTATGTTGGGGGGAGAGAGAGAGAGAGAGAGAGGGGGGAGGAAACGACCTATTTGGCGGTGAGGGTTGGTAACCACTGAAAGGAAACCGTAAAGGGAGTGGCCAGGAAATACAGATGCATGTACAAGTGATCGATGAAGCCCAAACGGAAAGCCACTGTGGGCTTTTTAATTTCTAGGACCAAAGAAATTGTCTGGGCCTGGATCTGGACCCAAGCCTGTGGTTCGACGCAGCAGCGCTCTGCCTGAGCTATCCAGCCCTTAGGCGGAGACCTCCCCAAGTCGTGAACTATCTTTGCTGGGATGGGGGCTCCAGTAAAAAAAACATTTAACTCCACCGATTACCGGGGTTAACATTCTCCGAAGATGTAAACCCCATATTTTTTTTTCATCCTGAGATGAATGCATATTTTGTAAACCCGACTTCAGCTGTATAGCCAGTATTTACATGTAGGATTCCTCTTCTTCATAATTTTTTTGGTCATTATTGTTTGTAAACCCGACATTGAGTACATGTACTACACTATACACAACGGTACACTACCGAGTCGAGAGCAGAGCCAGTCGATGCCTACTCGGGCATCATGAACGAATCCCCTCCACACTAATCTGTCCAGCATGGCAGTCCTCAGTGTGGCAGTCCTCCTGTATCTCTCTTCATCATATCAATGTCATTTGTCTGCTTCCTACCTATTGTTCTCCCATTTCCATGTGATATACATGTATACTAACGTCCCACTATGTAAGAGGACTAGCAGAGAGGATTTAAGTCTGTTTTTCAAATCATTTTATGCCCCCCCAACAAAAAAAAAACAAAAAAATTGAAAAATCAGAGAGATTGAGGCTTGTCGGTGGCTCTACCGACCGCGAAGGCGTGGTGGAGACGCTCGTCTACGGCGAGTGGAGGACGGTGTGCGGCGAGTACTGGAGGCTGGGGCAGGCCCACGCCGTGTGCCGGCGGCTGGGCTACCGGGCAGGAGCGCTGGGGGCCCTGTCGGTGCCCGCCCCCTCGGCGGGCCTCTTCTCGGAGCCCCTGACGCCTGGCGCGGCGGCGGCGCCGTGCGCCGACTGCGAGGGCGACCCGGTCTCGTCCGGCGACGGCGACGGCGGCGGCGTCGGCTGCGACTCGTCGCTCGTGGCCTGGGTCCACTGCGCCCCGTCAGAAACCGTCGAGCTGAGCCCCATGTCCAAAGGTGACTATTCTAACAACGGAGATCTCACAACCTTCCCATCCCAACCCCCTCTCCCCCTCCCCTCGCCCGCACAGCTCAGCTCTCCCCCTCGAGGAAGCATGGACTCTCCCGCAAGATTAACCGTGCATGTTCCGCAAAAAGCTACACCGAGAGACCCAGTCGCTTCTCAATAGTAACCCATGGAGCTGTACAGCTCCGTGTAATAATAACCAACCTCATTAAAGTTTGCTCATTAACAGAGAAGTTTCACAATAATAACGCCGAGGCCGTGCACTCTAGAGGGCCGCCTATCGTGTCCAGCCTCACGGACCCAACGAGGCGCGCAGTCACTGCCTCCTACCGGGCAAGCCAAAAAACAAGGTGTTGTGTAAACACAGGCCGTGAGGCCAATGAGACCAACGGACGAGGCCGCCAAAACAAGTCGACACGGTCTCGACTCCAAGGGCAATCCACTCGCCCCGCCCTTATAACTCTAATCTACACCCTACACCACGAACCCTTTGATCCTCCCGTCTTGCACAGTATATAACACATTCTTGTACTCGGAGTAACCAAATGGACGCGTGTTTCTCATGAGTTTTAATCATAATCTAGTTAATCCAATAATACAGCACGTAACAAAACGTCTCGGCTCCACACCTTTTTAACGATCTCACTCTTGTACTGAATCCATCCTGTATAATGTAATATGATGGAATGATACTTACTGTAAGTAAACATCTAACTCAATATTAAGCGTCTTTAATCATTGATCATGGTGATGAGGTTGAGACCGGTAGCCTATACCATACGGAACCGGACGTTCGCCTTATTAAGACGTTCCGCTTTTTCAGAGATGGGATTATCTTTATCATGATAAAGACCATCATCGATGCCGCACTGGACTAGGGCTTGGACTGGGTCTAGGACGGTTCTGTGCACCCAAACTGAGGTCTTGATGGTCGTATTGTAACTATACGTTAATTCATCAAGAGAGATAGATGGAGAGACAGATATGCAGGCAGGCAGGCAGACAGACAAACAGACAGTCAGGCTGGCAGACAGACATACAGACAGGCAGGCAGGCAGGCAGGCGGGCAGACAAACAGACAGTCAGGCAGGCAGACAGACAGGCAGGTATAGGCAGACATACAGGCAGGCAGACAGACATACAGGCAGGCAGGTAGGCAGACAGACACGCAGGCAGACAGGCATATACAGGACAGGCAGGCAGGCAGGCGGACAGACAGACATACAGACTGGCAGCTCAGGCAGACAGAGACAGTGATGGAGAGAGTGAGACGGGGTAGAGACAGACAATGGACAGACAGACGGACATTATAGACAGGCAGGCAGGCAGACAAAGAAGAGAGAGAAAGAGAGAGAGACCGCGCTGATCAAGAGATCAAGCCCACTCGACATAAGCGTTAGACCGGTCTCGAATCAAGACCAAGACAGTTGGCTGAGCCAAACCGGAGACGATCTTGGCCCACGTGTTGAATGCACCCGAGACGGATGCGACACTTGTCAATGCAACATCCGCTCACCGTCCCCACTCCTGTAATACCTTCCATGCAGTTTATAGCACATAACAAGTTTGCGGGGGAAATCCGCAGCATTTGGGGGGAAAGCACTCGCTTTAGAGGAGTCTGCCCGACTTCCCCGGTCCGAGCTCTGACTAATGCTGTATATATCATTTTGTATGGGGCCACCTCGAGCCCATACTGTGCATCTATATACAGCGCACTGTTGAAATCTTGGAGGCTGGGTTAATGGGTTAATGGCTGGCTGCGGCTCAGTAAGTCCGCTCAGTATCAATTAGCCTATTAGTTACCTCGGACAGACGCTGCCGAAGTGAATTCATTACACTGTCAACGAAGAAAGTGTTATGAATGTTGAACATTAAACAAAGGAAAAAACTGACTGGGAGCTTTTTTTTGTATCAAATGGAAAAATTGGTAAAGAAAACTTTGACTGGACCGGGACTTGAACCCGAGACCTCTGGACTAACGTACCAGTGCTCTTTTATCTGAGCTATCCAGCCCTTAGATGTTGGCCTTCCCTAATAGTCAACTAGTCTGACTAGGGTGGGGGCGCCAGTCAGAAGGAATTCAACCATTAACTGCCGTATATCTCTAAGGAAAATATTGTTTTACATTGATTTCACTATATAGCGTTAGTCAAGATATAAGTCAAGATATAATGGCGAATAAAACTTTTCGACTGTGCCGGTCAGTGTAGGACCTAACTGGATGATTGAGCGTGGAAATGTGACCGAGATACGGGCGGTCTCTCTGGGCGCGAATCTAGTGCCTTGTGGAGACCTATAGTCCAATAGGTTGAATAGGGCTCCACAGGGAAATTCGAAAGGTGTATATGTCTCCACAAGGTTTCACGAAACTGCTATTTGGAGAAATACGGGAAATTTATGATGGGTAAGAATTTGTCGCCCAGTTAAAGTGGGGGGGGGGGATACGGTCCATATGTCTATACCCAGGAAAGTGAATGTGGTCGAAATGGGAGCATTTTTTTTAAACATCGTTTCTCACACGGTTGTGTAGTGCACAAGAACAAAGCAATGTCTCCACAAGGATACATAACATGAGTGCGTGTGTGTATGTAAACTGTCCCTCCTACAGGAAATTGGTGTCAAACGAATCGTGGGGGTCCAGCCAAGGAGGTACCTCCTTGGTCCAGCTCACGGGGACACCGAGTGTCGAGTGAAGGGGGGAACCCAGACGCACGCATTCACGGCATGCGTGCCACCATTACACATTCAGATTATTGGACGTTCGTAACCTAACACTGCCTAATGAATCGAACGCGTATAATTGAGTGAATTTCGATACGAAGCTAACAGTCTGCACTTTCTCTGTCTCTTCGAAGGGAGGGGTACGCCATTTTTTGCAAAGTGCCCAATTTCCGGACATTCCAAAGTTGAGAAATCTTGCTTATAATACTCATCAGGAAGTTGGTCACAGCATCAGACATTCCGTTCCGTGGAATTTTTAGCACTCGAGAATCCGCCGTTTTTCGAGAAAATTTGTTGGATCGCCAACGATCGCTCCGCGGAGCAGTCGTTGGAACAAAGAGTTCCTCTTTACATATACCGCCCTCTATGTCTGAAAAAAAGTTGGCAAATGGTGTTGGTACCCTACCTTTAATGAACTTTGAACCCCATCAAGGCTGTACCTTTAATCCCCTTGTAATATATTCAAACTATCCTTCCCTTTATTAATCCAAAAAGTTAACTTCCTCTCTCTAATAATAGTAGGCTTACACAAGATCGATTCGTCTGCTGCTAGTTTTACTTTTGCGTTCAGGTAGGCATATTAAAGCAAAAGCATGTCAGAGCACGCGTTAAGTTCTGGTGCACGCCAACAGCATGATTTATAATACAGGATGCATGACGTCTGTGTAGTTCATCGACCTTTCGTCGGTGCTGCCGCGAAAACGAATCCGCCCGATGATATTTTGAGCGTCAGCTTGAAACAATGGGTGATTATACTGTGGCTGATCAGTGTGTATTTTAGAGGGGGCCATATGGTTTGACGCGTGGCAACAGACAGACAGATTGACCGACCGGATAAGGGGCGGTAATGGGAAATGGCAGTGCAGACTCATCACATGGGATCGCCTTGGAAATAGAACTTTTCTTCTTTCTTTTAGTTTGTTTTCACGAGTACAGTAGGGGTTGGGTGGAAGGGGAGAGGCTAGGGGAGGGGGGTAATGATCGCGCGTGACTAATCACCTCCGCTGCGTAGAGAGTTTGCCACGTAAGCTCTTGCAGCGCTCAAACCATAAGAGCTATAGGTACGAGGTCTAGGCTATAGGTACGAGGTCTAGGCTATAGGTGGGCATGTAAGCTGTGCGGTGTTTGGAGCTCGGAGAAACGGGGCCAGGGAGGGAGCACTGTGGTACACGGTGGCCCGGTCAGCCAGCCACGCGCCTAGCCTCCTAACTATGCTCGGCGGGACGTCAATTTGCCTGTTTTCCCGCCGGCATACCTCCATGTCGGGACGGGGTGCCACAGAGGATAGGCGCTATCAGTCTGTTATAGTCCGTTGAGAAGCCGCAGTTGGGCTCAGTGCACCCGCCGCCGCCGTCATCATCCGAGGCAGTGCGTGGGTGTCTGGCTGGCTGCGCTGCCGCGGCCTGTCAAGTTTGGGTGGAATCTAAAAACACCGCTCCAACCCACCTCCTCCGTAGCTTCCGAATCTATACCATGCTCCTCCCCGGGTTTTCGCGGGCCTCGCCGGCGTCGTCGGCTGCGAGCGCACCGGCGCAGCCGTCCTGCCTGGAGCGCTCGGAGCTGATGCCCGGCGCCGGCCACAGCCTGGACAAGCTCCTCCCCTTCATCCTGTACATCTACTGTGCCAAATTCGCAGCCCTCAGCGTGGACAGCGACTCCAGCGGCGGCGGCGGCGGTGCCTCCCTCAAGCCCGTGGCCAGCGACGTCGGCGACGGGAGCGTGACCCTGGACTGGTCCGACTGGTACCGCGAGATCGACGTGGACAGCCTCTTCCTGGTGCGCTTCGTCATCATGTGCCGGGTGGCCGACAACGACGCCTCGGTGGAGTACCGCCAGGCCGGCGAGACCCGGAGCTACGACACCCGCTACACCGTCACGGGCCTCCGGGAGCGCACCCGCTACGAGTTCGTCGTGGAGGGGGTCCGGCTCGTCCCGGACGGCGGGGAGGCCATAGGGCCCTCGACGGCCCCGGTCCTAGTCATCATGCCGTGTCAAGGTAAGTCATCGGACAGTGATTCCGGCCGTCCATGGCTCTCTTTCCTTTTCCGATGATGAAATCGGGGTCAATCGGGGATCGCTCCAAAAGCACCTGTCGCCGGTTTTTTTTTTTTTTTTTTGGGGGGGGGTAACTCGAGAACTCGGAGAAACACGAGAGGGCATGCAGACTATTATGATAAAGAAACACCGAGTTCAGTCGGAAGTATATAGCTGGATATTCAGGTGAACTTATACGAGGTCACCGCCAGACTGTGAGGAAGCGATGCTAAGTTGATCAAGTGGATGCATACCGAGGTGAATGTTGACTCTGAGGGGGGAGGGGAACCCTAGGGATCGGAGAGGGGACTGGAAATCCATTCCACGAGTGGAGCCAGGCGGGATTAAAGTCCCACATACATGTACAACATTGCATGGTAAAAGGCAAAAGGTTGCCACCGTTTGTGTGCTAATCCATTTAACAATCCAAAAAAGAAATCCTGCGACGGTTTTAACTCAAATGGTAATGGAAAAAAAGGGAAAAACGTCACGGTTTTCGCAACGTTCTGTAGTGTAAGAAAACAAATTATTACTCGCGAGCAATACATTATTTGTCGGTTTGAGTGAAGATTTCTCGAAAAGTACAGCATCCCGGACCGTAAGATTTCAACACAAGGATTATATCATGACCATCTACAAACTGTGTAAATTAAAAGGAAATCTGTGGACATTGATGTTTCCCGATCTTCCCAATGTTGTATCGGGCCTTTAAGGCTGGGTTCAGCAAGGGGGCGAGCCACAGCCTCAAGGAAAGGAAAGCGAAACCGAAGGAGCGATAGCATACATTTGTTTTGGGGCAAATTCGCCCAAAACAAGGCTATAAAGCCACTCAAAGTTAAGGGCTAAGGAAATGAGATAGAGAGGGACTCAGGAAGGCTGGAGATAGGAATTGACATTCCTCTTACAAAGGGCAAGATCGTAGACTGGGGGGCATGAACCAGGAAGGGAATTCCAGAGAGAGGCTGAACGAGGGAAGAAGCTGTTCTGATACCACATTGTAAGGCCCGAGAAAGGTGATTGCACAAACGCACAACATAAATACTTGGACGCATTGATGAGCAGAAGCTATAGTTACTTTCAAAAGGGGCTCTCAACATCCAGGGGAAATGCAGCTGAAGAGATATTGTTTCGTGTACAATTAAGATCACTCATTTCCGGCTGTAGTCAGTGTGGATGTGACGAAAAGTGACATCTGCAGAAAATAATGTATTATTTTTTATCAATGTCAAAATTATTGATGGCGCGAGGTTTCTATCCTATAGCAGGAGCTTTCTAAAACCCGGCTGAGGCTCAGGCTTTTTGGCTTTCTCACTTTCGTCCATGATATTAAAGTACAAGACATGGAAATGAGAGGCCTTTGGCTTTGTTTTTAAATATCACACTGCGTAAAAATAAAAAAAAATCCAAAGCCTCAACTTCAACGAAGAACTTCCGACCTGTGTTTCCAGCTTTTGGATAACAGAGACGAAGCCGGAGCCGAAGCCCTAAGCCGGCGTTTGGGAAAAGGGCCATTGATGGAAACCTTAGACCCTCGAAATGTTTCGAGAATGGATTTTATTTTGATGGAATACAAAGCTGTCGTGGTTGGAGGGAAACTCCTCACGTTTTTTTTTTTCTGGCGTAAAATGTTTCATTCGAAAAGAAAAACAAATTCAAACAAATTTTTGCAAGTAACTCATATTTTCACATCTTCCATCCAAACAAAATGATAATTGAACTATTTGCAGCGTCGGGCATCAAGTTGAGAAACACTGACTTAAAGGCGCAGTGTCGTTAATTACTGGGTAGCACAGTTGTCATTCGCTGCATGCCCTTAGCCCAAAGCCAACTACAGTCCCCACTCCCAACCCCGATCCATTTAGATTAAACGGGGGGAAATGACAGACTTCCTCTTGGACAATTCTCCCCCCACAGCACCATCAGTGGTGAGGAACGCAGCGGTGTGGGCTCGGAACGACACGGGCAAGGCCGTGGAGCTGGCCTGGGAACAGCCGCTGGACCCGGACTGCCCGCCCAGCTCGTACGCGGTGCGCTACCAGCTGGTGGACGTGGGCCAGTGCGGACGGGCCGTCCGGGTGCCGGAAATCGACAGCGGGGCCGTTTCCGCGGCGGGCAACACCACGAGCACGAGCTTCGCCATCGGCGGGCTGCGCCCCAACTCGGCCTACGTCGTCTCCGTGACGTCGCAGAACAAGCACGGCTCCAGCCCGTCGTGGGAGGGGCTCGTGACGACCAACGAGGACGGTAAGTCCACCCCCCCCTCCCCCCCCACACACACACACCCATCGCCTTTTGGGGGCAACACTGTATCAATATCGAAAAACAACAACCTAAGACCTATAGCCAGAGGCGATGAACATGTCACATCGTCTCCAAATCAACGTTGTAAAAAAAAACAAAAAAATCGCACGTGTTTTTGTTAGAGTTTTAAGAGCTCTTCTAATTGGTGCGGTAAACAACCCGGGCCATTTTGAACGAGATGGGCGAACCGTTTCGCGTCAGGTCCACCTTGTTACAATTAATTTTGACTGTGGGAATGGGATTAAACGTAAGCGGTGCTTATCGGGCTAAGACCCTCATCGAGTCTCTGGCGCTGATATCTTGCAGCTGATAAATCAGGAAGGGAATTTTTTATGGGGGGGGGAGGGAGGTGGCCGGGGGCTTCGGAGACGGTATCGCCAGAGATCAACAGGAAAGACGAATCATGGCAAGGAGTATAGGCCTATAGGCCAGACAGCCACGAGGAAGCAAGCCTCTGCTATCTTGTCTTGGGAGAGATGCTTGTCTCTCCTCTAGACGATCATATATAGGCACTCGACGTTACCGGCACCTGCATTCACATTCAGAGTCGAGGTAAAGACTCGAAGGTTTGCACGATGGGAGTACTAAGTGCAAGGTTTGCGGTGACACCATGTATAGCACTTCTCTTTCAAGGAGGAGTGGGTGGCTCTGAAAAGAACCGGTTACTCGACGTTTCGGGTGGTGTGTACTCTGCCCGTCGTCGGGAGATTTCAGTGGCCCCGGTGGCCGCACTAGGCGGGGAGGATTCTCCATCGCGGCCCTAGGCTCTTTCATCAGGCATTACAAACACCGATGCTAGGCCTACTTGGAATCCACCAGTCTCCCGACGACGGACAGGGTACACACTACTCGAAACGTTAAGTTACCGGCTCTTTTCAGAGCCACACTCCTTCTTGAAAGAGAAGTGTTACACATGGTGTCAGCAGTCAGCACCGCAAACCTTCCATTCAGAGGCTATATACCTCTTACCGATAAAGGCCTAAATCAGAAAAAAAAAGTGTGTGGTTTGGCTTAACCACCTCGTGCCGGGACCTCCGAATCGAAGCGCCTGTGGTGTTGCTATATGCGCCAGGCCATCTGAATCTGACCGCTATTGTCTAAGTAAAACAAAAAAAAATCAGCCTATCACAAAACGATTTCAGTGCTTATTACGTCGAGCAGGGCAGACCCCCCACCCAGAAAAAAAATGATCAGCGAACACACGTACGCACCCACACAGACCCCTCAGTAATTGTTGCAGCTCAGTTCAACGCGTAATAAGTGCGTGTGCGGATCTCTGTGCGAGTGCGTACGCGCGTGTGTACACTGCGGATCACGGTCGGCTATCCAAACCAACAACGCCTTGAACCAAGACTACATCCACCCACGAATCGGAAGAACTACATTGATCTGGGAGGGAGGGAGGGAGGGAGGGGGGGGGGGGTGGTTCCCCCGCGGGACACCTGTCCGACCATGTGCATGCTCTATCGGAACAAACTGACAGTGAAGCTCGTTGGTTCGCTTGAAATGACTTCGCTCTCACGATGAGTTGTCGATAGGTCTCAATTTGTTTCCTGAACGAAGGAGACGCTGCCGAAAATAACCGTTGCCCCCCTCCAGACCCGCGCGAGAAATGAAACCCCCCCCCCCCCATCGTTCGGAAGAACGCGGTCAGACTCCTGTTCACAGCGTCCCTGACTTGTTTCCGATTCCGAACAACAGTTCGCAGGTACGGAGCCATTAATCACGTGGAGTGATACGAGGGGCGACACCAGGAAGTGTTTTCTCCTTCGAGAGAAAAGGCCAAGGCGCATGGCAGCGTGTTTATACACTGTTGGGAGTTTCCAGGAAAATTAACAGGGCACGAAAAATATAGTACACAGTGGTATATTATAGGGGGACAAAGTATTATAGGTATATAGTTGTGGTACTGGGACCGCGGTGCTACGCTTGTTGAATCTCGCACGTCCGCCACGTCTTCAATACAGATCCGATCGAGTCCTATGGCCGTGTCCGAAACGGGCCTCCAGAGCTACGGCTAGGGCAATTGTCCTCGCATCTCCGTGTTATTTCCAATAGGGGGAAGACCTAGACCTAGCTCTTAGACGCCCGTTTCGGACATGGCCTCATAATGAGCTTTGACCACTTCGCACCCGGGGCTAATGGACCTTTCCCATGAAATATGTAAATAAGAGCTGGCGCATGCGCTTTACTAAATTGGTGGGCAAACGAGTGCGCGTTGCGTGCAGGTTTCGAAATACGCGCGCAGGAGACGCTGAATAGCCAATGACCGCACGCCAAACTGTTAGTGAGAAGGAACGCGCGCACGCCCGTGGAAAACTATGATTGGTTTGGTTGGCAGCCCGCTTGCCCACCAATTTAGTTAAGCGCATGCGCTAGGTCTAATTTGCATATTTCAAGGGAAAGGTCCATTTTCAGAGGCCATGACCGCCACCCTGGGGTGTAGAATAATTATCATGTGCCATTTTTCGAAACTCGCTATCAAAACAATCGGGCACTATAGAACCCGTGAAAATAAACCAATTCGCGTTCACTACGTGTACGAGTGAGTTAAACCCGGGTATAATCAGACGTACGTACGTCTGTGTGGCTTTTGTCATGATTGTTGTTTTGGGACGGCTGAAAAGGCGTCTACGGCTGTTCGAAATGAAGGCGTATAGGCTCGGACTAGGCTGCGGTCATATTTCATCTTACTCGCTATAATATCACAGGCATCCCCCCAAAAAACAAGTTTTCGGCGCCAGTTTCTTGGGGGAATAGTCTGTTCCTATATCAAGACATCAAACCTTCAAAATCGGGAAAAAACAACAACCTAGATTTTTTTAGATTTTTTAGGAAACGGCCGCTATGTGCTATGTGGACAATGGTGGTGCCCTGATTTGGAGGGCGCGTAGCATGCAACACCACCGACGCTCCGAATTTCCAGGTCCCGGTTTGAAAGTAGTTAAGCAGTATGCCATCCGCACGGGGAACGTGGACCCGGTATAATTATTTTATGGTCGTCTACTAAGAGCGGCAAAGTTCAAAGCTTCTGCAAGTTTACAAGCTGGCAACCCGCGGGAGAAAAAAAATAACCTTAACGCGCACGCCTGCAGTTTTTTTTTTACTTTTTAATAAAGCCATACCGCGTGAAACCGCAACGACAAGATCGAACACAACCCACCTGTCCCAAGCCCCTTTCCGCTGATCGGAACGAACGCCACCAACAAAAACAACCACAGCCAAGGTCGACAAAATAGGTCCCGGATGTTAAGAAGCCTCTCACAGAGACAGAGCCAAGACGGAAACGATGCGGCCTCCCCAATGGCTGCCACTGTCTCGAGACGTGAGCGCCATATTCGGGATGCTCTCTCCGTTTGGGCGAAGTTTTTTTTCCCCCACGCACTAGCACGAGCTCAGCCAAATCAGAACAGCGTTCCGCGAAAACTCGTCAGGCGGGCGCCGTTAACCCCCAAAAACAACAAGTGAAAGGACACGGGGGAGTTTCATCGATGCAAGTTTGGCGCGGATAGGATGCGGCACGCAGGCTTCGGGTTACGAGGTTGTACCATCACCGAGGAAAGGCCCTTGTTGTGTGTGTGTGTGACATTTGCGTTTCTCATTCCCGTCGAGGGAGCAGGGGACGAGGTTAAGAGGGAGCACGCCAGATAGATTGAACGAACCCTTTATACGAACGCCCTCCACCATTTGGGATTGGTGCCACATCGGGGCAGAACGTTATCATAGTCTCACGAGGCGCCAACCTCGTTAACCCTTTCGGGTTGTTTTTTTAAAACCTTGGCCAGGGGAAAATGCGGTGGGTAACCTTGCGGTCGACCGCGATCAGACGACACGCCGAAAGCAAAGAAGGTGCGCCACTCTGGAATTATTGCTTGCTGCGAGTGATGTTTGCCCGGTAAAAAAGTTGTTTACAAAGGAAAAAATTACATCGTCACCTTCACCTCGAGTGACATCACGTGCACCAATTCCAAGGGCCAGGGCGAGCTGTTCAGGGTCGTGCGAAACGAAGTGACCCAAAGAATTGCCCTCCATCGGGCATGCAGTATCTGGTGTGGTAATCAATGCACTGGCTCCCTTTATCTAAATTACAGTATTTGGTTTGGTAATCAATGCACTGGTTCCCTCCATCGGGCATGCAGTATCTGGTGTGGTAATCAATGCACTGGTTCCTTCCATCGGGCATGCAGTATCTGGTGTGGTAATCAATGCACTGGTTCCCTCCATCTAAATTACAGTATTTGGTGTGGTAATCAATGCACTGGTTCCCTCCATCGGGCATGCAGTATCTGGTGTGGTAATCAATGCACTGGTTCCCTCCATCTAAATTACAGTATTTGGTGTGGTAATCAATGCACTGGTTCCCTCCATCGGGCATGCAGTATCTGGTGTGGTAATCAATGCACTGGTTCCCTCCATCTAAATTACAGAATCTGGTGTGGTAATCAATGCACTGGTTCCCTCCATCGGGCATGCAGTATCTGGTGTGGTAATCAATGCACTGGTTCCCTCCATCTAAATTACAGTATTTGGTGTGGTAATCAATGCACTGGTTCCCTCCATCGGGCATGCAGTATCTGGTGTGGTAATCAATGCACTGGTTCCTTCCATCGGGCATGCAGTATCTGGTGTGGTAATCAATGCACTGGTTCCCTTCATCTAAATGACAGTATTTGGTGTGGTAATCAATGCACTGGTTCCCTCCATCGGGCATGCAGTATCTGGTGTGGTAATCAATGCACTGGTTCCCTTCATCTAAATGACAGTATCCCATGTGGTAATCAATGCACTGGTTCCCTCCATCTAAATTACAGTATTTGGTGTGGTAATCAATGCACTGGTTCCCTCCATCGGGCATGCAGTATCTGGTGTGGTAATCAATGCACTGGTTCCCTCCATCTAAATTACAGTATTTGGTGTGGTAATCAATGCACTGGTTCCCTCCATCGGGCATGCAGTATCTGGTGTGGTAATCAATGCACTGGTTCCCTTCATCTAAATGACAGTATTTGGTGTGGTAATCAATGCACTGGTTCCCTCCATCGGGCATGCAGTATCTGGTGTGGTAATCAATGCACTGGTTCCCTTCATCTAAATGACAGTATCCCATGTGGTAATCAATGCACTGGTTCCCTTCATCTAAATTACAGTATTTGGTGTGGTAATCAATGCACTGGTTCCTTCCATCGGGCATGCAGTATCTGGTGTGGTAATAAATGCACTGGTTCCCTCCATCTAAATGACAGTATCCCATGTGGTAATCAATGCACTGGTTCTCTCTATCGAGCATGCAATATCTGGTGTGGTAATCAATGCACTGGTTCCCTCCATCTTAATGACAGTATCCCATGTGGTAACCAATGCACTGGTTTTTCGATCCAATATGCAGTATCTGGTGTGGTAACCAATGCACTGGTTTTTCCATCTAACATGCAGTATCTGGTATAAATCAATGCACTGGTTCCCTCCATCCAACAGACAGTATCCCGTGTGATAATCAATGCACTGGGTCAGTCCATCTACCATACAGTATTTCGTGTGGTAATCAATGCACTGGTTCCCTCCATCTACGTACTATACAATATCTCATTTGGTAACCAATTGCAGTGGTTCCATCCATCTATAACAAACAGTATCAACTAGATATGTTGACACAAGCAGCTCGGGCGGGATTAGAACCCATGACTCCTGCTTTCTAAGTGCAGACGTACTCAACCGCTTGACCACCGAGCCGGTCGACGCTGTGCGGTGAACTCGAATATATATATATATATATATAACGGTGGATGAAGTGTTGACCCTTAGATTATAGCTAACTTGATCTATGTGTTCTCTTTCCTTATAGCACCGATCGCGGCGCCGACTGGTATCCGCTCAAAGTACACCGGCGAGAAAGCGCTGCGCTTCTCGTGGGACCCCATCCCGTGCGTGGAGCGTGCCGGCACCGTCGTCGGCTACTCGTACATCCTCCTGGACGTCAGCACGGACGAGGTGGCGGGCACGGGCCACACCGAGGCCACCACCGTGACCGTGGACGGCGTGAGGGCCGTGCGGCGCTACCGGTTCCTGGTGGCAGCTCGCACCGCCGCGGGGCGCGGGCCCTACGCCGTGTTCGCCGTGGACGCTCGGCCCAAGCTGAACGACAGTGAGTCTGTTTTCATGGGGGCCGTGGATATGATTATGAAGGGCGGTACCGGGAATTCTTTGCGATCAAAGCTTGGCCAGGCCTTGAATGCTGTTCGTCCAAGGGCAGGGAATTTGTTTTCCCCAGGTCAACCTTAATGAATATGAATGCAATTTCCCAAGGGAAGCCACCGTGCGACAAATGCCAATGTCGCAGAAATCTTCTTTTTTTTTCAATTTTTTTTTATAACTTTATTTTGTTTATTTTTATTTATTTATTTTTATTATTGTTATTTATTATATTGTTATTGTTATTGTATTTTTTTTCTATTTTTTTTTTTTTTTGGGGGGGGGCATTTCAATAGGCGCCGTGGTTTCCCCGTGCCCCCAACATAGAGATTGGGAATGAGCGCCTGGCATGTAGTATTTAACCTTGCAGTATGTAACCGACGTGTTTTATAGGATCGGGACTACCCTTATGATTATGACAGGTCCAATTACAACCAACCCCGTCATGATGGGGGTAAACCGATGAACCCTCCAAGCTAAGCGACGCCCGTGCAGGGCAGTCAATCCGCTCCAAATCCAAACCGACACAGAATACTTGAATAGCAAATCACAGAACATTGCCGGAATTGCATGGTCTCTATAGCCACGCCGTCCGATTCTATAAGGGTGGAAGGAAGGTTATACCCACGGTGTCCTTATAGAAAGATATCCGTGCGTATATACTGTCGCCACCTCCTGGAACGTGGGATAGTCGTATTTAATTCGCTCGCAGAAGGGAGTACGCTTCTGTTTCGGGAGGGAGAGGTAGCAGTATCGGCTGCCGAACCTATTTTCTTGAGATGCAATAAATATTGTGGTTTTTTCGGGTCATCTTTCGGTCAAGTGGAATGTTCGGGAGGAATGCTGAATTTGGGATCAAAGCGTCGCGTCGCGGGGCGTATTAATTCTACTTCCTTCTCTCTATAAGCAAGCAGACACTCACTCCTTTTTAGCAGGCAATGGGAACAAAGATGAAATATAATATTGGAAGCATTACAAAGAATAAAATGTTTGGGGGTAACGGGAAATACCGTACGCCACTTTCACGTAGTATAGGGCAGGGTTTTCCCTGGCGTCACAGGAGGCAATCGATACCTTGCTCAGTATAGACGTGCAATGTTGAGGTTCCATGGGTCCCAGATTGGCTAAGAAATGAGTCTAAAACACAGTAGTATGTGTATGCACCAAACATACCAAACATACATCAATGTGCAAGGAAACATCAGATATATCATACACGACCCTTTGCACACGCTAAGGTGATATCGTTCTTCTGTCGATTTTTATGTTCAAGCATGATCTTGACCCCTGTGGTGGCAAGTTCTGGAGACAAACACCTGAAGTGGTCCATTAAAAGGTTGAGGCGGGCCGCCTCAGTTTGACACGCAGGGGGAGCACACCCTGGTATAGACCGCATTCGGGGAATCCTTTCCGGAGCAGCCATAGCTGGGGGCCACATCACGACAGCCCTTTGTGTGTGCCTATCAGGTGACTGATACATTTAGTATCCACAAAGGGGGTTGGTATGTGAGACTAAGAGCCCCCAGACATGGCCGCGTCCACGAAGACGGGGTCAAATAGGTCTATAGGTTATGCCGTGGACAAGACTTGAAGGTTTGCACGGTGGAAATACCAAGTGGAAGGTTGGCGGTGACACCATTGTAGCACTTCTCTTTCGAGAATGGAGAGCGGCTCTGAAAAAAAGATGTCGTAGACGTTGGGAGGAGGAACTGAACGGAATATGGCATTTTCTCTTTTCAGTTTGCGGGCGGACGGCGCACTTTGACCTGTTCAGAGGCAGCTCGAGACAGGCGGGCGTTCAGAGGATTGTCAGCGGCACCGGCGAGCGAAAGGGCGCCACTCCCTGGCTGGCCCAGATCTGGCACGTGACCAAGGGCACGCTCTTCTGCCACGGCTCGGTGCTGGACGACCGCTGGGTCCTGACGGCCGCCCACTGCATCCGCGCCGGCAACCTGACCCGCGACGACCTGGTGATCCGGCTGGGCGACTTCGACAAGAGCCTGCCGGAGGAGGAGGAGCAGACCTACCGCGTGGTGGAGATCCAGGTGCACGCCGACTTCGACACGAAGCTTTTCGATGCCGACGTGGCCGTGCTGCGGCTGGACCGGCCCGTCGAGTTCACCGAGTACGTGCGGCCCATCTGCATGCCGTCCAAGGCGGTGGCCAAGAGCATGCTGACGGTGGGCCAGCGCGGCGTGGTGGCCGGCTGGGGCAAGCTGAGCAGCGACGACGGCGACTACCCGCGCTTCCTCAAGACCGTCATCCTGCCCATCAAGGACCAGGCCACCTGCCGCCGCTCCACCAAGTACGACGTCACGCCCAACATGTTCTGCGCCGGCTACAGCCGCGCCGGCATGGGCGACTCGTGCGAGGGGGACAGCGGCTCCCCGTTCACCGTGCAGCGGGCCAACAACCGCTGGTACATCCTAGGAATAGTCAGCTGGGGAGAGGGTTGTGACCGGATGGACAAGTACGGCTTCTACGTGCGCCTCCACCGCTACATAGCGTGGATCAGGAAAAAGACCGGCATCAAATTCAGCTAACAAAGAGTATTCAAAACATGTGTACAAGCTGCATTCTGGTTTTTGGGGGTGTAGCTGGATAGAAACAAAAATGATCTATGGATACAAAATATAGTCATATAGTGTTAGGATGTTATACAGAATATGTTATACCAAGGCTGAACTTAAATCCAGTGATACTTTTTAGTATATTCATCGCTGAAACTAAAGTGTCGTTGAAACTATTGTGCCTTGACGTTACCCATTCGGGCTTCTTAAATTTAAATTGATAACGAGCAATACAAACCATTGCGACAACTGAAACTATTAAGAACGTGGAATTCAAGGCGTTTATCTCTGTCTTCTGGTGCTATTTTCAGATCCATATTTTAAGAAAATGTGAATTAGCTACGCTACGCATAATTTCACTTCATAGAATAACTAATCTTTTCAGCGTTAAGAGTTAAGCGCGTAATAGTATCTGTATCTTTGTGACGCTCGAATTTTTACGATTGTAAACTATAGAAGGACGTAATTCAGGCGAAAGTACTGTGGCCTCACTCAAAGTTAATCAGTGACCATAGCTGCCAACCTTTGTTGAAGAAAATTAGGAATACAGCTGCTAAAAAAAGAGAGGATTCACAGAGCAAACTACATAAGAATTTGCGTGTATTTCCAAGGCGAAAATCGGTATCTGTTGTCAAGACTTGTAAAAAATGATAATTTTTTACTAAAGAAGAAGAATGACTCCTCCAAAATAGGAATGGCTGGCAGCTATGAGTGACCAGTCTTCTGGTCACAACACGGTCACTGCTCCCCGTGCACTCGTAGCGAGTTTCACACGGGGTTGTAAGGGGACGGTAGCCTTTTTGGACACGCCCGTAAGCTTACACGAGAGTGCCTTTCGATGAGCTCAGTGACGTCATCACCGGCCCACTCACGCACGATATAACGTACCGGTATGGACAGACCCTCCGTTGGCTCTTGTTTTCTATTTAAACTCCGGCACAAGGGTATGCAGTGACGTGCATTTTCGGACGCATAAATCCACTTCCCTTTCCCCCAACTACATATTGTTTCTCTCGAGGATACGCTTTGGACAATGAAATCTTGTCCGAGAGGATGTTTGAGTATCGATTTGAACATATGGCACCGGTTCCATCTCGAAAGGTTTCGCAAAGAACCGAAAGCCCTGTTGGTAGATCCGTTCATATTTTAGTCCCGATGGATTCGTAGAGACACCTTTAAGCCTTTTCTTGCCGTTATTCGTGTAGCTGTTATCCCTGTCTATCCTCTGTTTTTTTTCTTCAGAATTTCCTGGTATTTATATATATTTATTTATAGAAAGATTGAGGGAGGAAAGGACAAACACAATGGTTAGGCAAGAGTAGTGAACTATTCTTCCCCGAGATCGAACGCGTCTTACTAGCTACTGTTGCTCTTAGTTTATTTACTTACCAACCGGTGGTTTTCATTATTTAACTTTTTCCCGAGTTCCAGAAAAAAAACTGATTCTGATTTTTGTTGTTTAGTTTGTTGAGGACAAACTGCAAAACAATGAACAAATCGCTACAACTCAATGATCCCCCTTATGATTGCACGCTACATGTATGTCTGTGACACTGAATGTTCAGGAAACAGATAATCATTGTCATAATCAACAGGTTATCAACTCGCGATTAAGTGTAAAAAAGTGAATAATCCACTCGCACAAAGAGTGAAATTTCCTCAAGTTAAGCCGAAACCGCTCAAAAAGAGTGAAAACCACTGTAAGAGGTGTGGAAACCACTAAGAATGGGGTAAAACACCACTCTATAGAGGAGCCACATTTAGGACTGTCTCTTTTTCTAGTTGTCCTCCATAATGGCTCATTACAAGAATGGGATTTCACGCCACGCTGAGCGGTTTTCACATCTTTTACATCGTTTTTAATTATTTTGAGCGGTTTTTGCTTTTGGGGGCGATTTTTACTCCTTCAGATGAATTATTCAGTCTTTTGCATATCAAGTGGTCTGAGAAAGTAAAACCATCCTCGCCTTCGACTTTTCATTGATAAGTATACTCCTCAGTGAGTACATATTGCAGAGAAAAAGCCATGGTAATATGGCGTCCACATATAGAAAGTGTATCTTCTTATGGAGAGAACTGGAATATATAATACTGATCGGTATGCTACTGTCCCTGACGACATAAGACACCGACATCTGTCAGTACAGTCTTCTGCACAAGGGGGTATTAGCACCGAGACAACGGTAAACTTGTGTCGTTAGCATTGTACGCTATACTAACGCCCCTCAGAGGAATCCTCTTATGACGAACAAGTTTATTTTCAAAATTGTGTAGGCCTGACGTTTCGATCCTAGCAGGACCTTTCTCTGCCTTTGAGAAAGGACCTGCTAGGATCGAAACGTCAGGCCCACTAAACATTGAGATTTGCATTTTGGTAATTTTAGTCAGTAAGCAGTTTACAACATTTTTTTGTATATCACGTATTTAATTTTAAGTACAAGGTTTGCTTTTTCTTCCTCTGTGTTCACGGCGTGTATAACGCACTGGGTTTCCCCCATCTCACCATGCCGTGACATGTTGGAACAACGGGGAACGATTAGGCAACATTTTTGTTTCCCCGTGCAACTTCCCTTGGATTGATTAAGAGTTAGGACTAATTTCCGCACCCGGGCACCGCTGTGCAGTTGTTCTCAGACTGGCAACCCCCCCTTCTGTGTCATTAATCAATCTTCACGTTGAGAGTGCGCCGCACGCACTCATTAAGTGCAGTACAACAGGACGGGAAGAGCCAATTTCACAGGCACGCCCCTCTTTTTTTTTTAAACTGTCAATCCTATACTAGTCACGAGACAAATATTGACGCCTTACTTACTTCAACTGTGATCACTTTGCAACGTTCAGTGCCGTCTGTGAGATCGGTTTTTTCCCCAGCATTACTTTGTATACGCATTCTCCTGACGATGGGCAGAGTATACGTACTACCCGAAACGGTGCTTTACATGGCTCTTTTCGGAGCCACACCCCTTCTCGAAAGAGAAGTGCTATATGGTGTCACCGCAAACCTCCCACTTGGCTTGAGAATGGTACAGCGATCGAGCGAACGAAATAATTGAATGTCCGCTGGAGAAAAATGACTGTCCGTGTGGTGTCTAATCATCTTAAATTTAAGAATAACTGTATGCCGACTAAAGTGTGGCGACATTGGAGCGTTGCCATGATTTCTGCGCATTGTTCATATTATGATATATAAAAAGTGAAACTGTGAATTTGTAAATAGTGTAAATATTCTTACGCAATTTGTAATTTATTTTGAGCATAGGAAACACTTGTTCCATTGATAAAGTCAAAGACTGAAACTTTCCTGAGAAAAAATAAAATGTTTTCTTTTATCTTTGATAAAAAAAAACCTTGGTGTCAGAAATTCGTTTTTTGTGTCTTTTCGATATTTTCGATACTATAGGTTTTTTTGGTGTCGGTTTTGTATTCGGTTTGGGTGCAGAGCGGCAGGACAAACGAGACCCAAAGGGTCTATGCTTGAAGCTACGACTCTGAAAGAATATTCAAAATTAAAGCCCCTTCACACACCATTTCCAATAATTCAAATTTCGACCTCCCGAATGTTGTTGAATTAACTTACTCAAGTGGAAGTAAATATACCAGTATCAGACATATACTGTGAACTTTTAGCGCGTGGAATTCTGCCATTTTCATGAAAAGTGGAATTTTGTATGAATTTCCAACGGTCTTTTTAAAACGACTTTAGGGAAAAACCACATGCTTACCAGCCTTAAAGCCCCTACACACCATTTTACACAGCTCCAACATGGTCCATTTGCAATTACCGACGACTGTTTCGAGATTTACTCGCAATTTTCCGGTTTAAACGCACAGTGGCGCTATTGAAAATTATGATATAGGGGCATTTTATGCGACCCTCGAAGCTGACACAGTTTTATGAAAAGCCAGTTTTTCACCATTTTCTCGCGACGTGGTTGACAGATTGAACTGAAACTTTCACATGTGTATTATTTCATGCAGATGCTGGATTAGACAAAGTATGGACGCGTTTCTAAGACCTGTATATACCAATGGTGTGTAGCGGCTTTAAGTCCACCCTTTATCAGTGAATGCTGACCTAAATGTGGTGAAAAGATGCACGATCAACACCCATTGAACAACGTCTGCAAGGCATGGGCAGCAAGTCACTGACCAAAAGATCGCAAGTCTTGATGGATAGCCTGTATAGCGTGGAACGAACTCAGCTGAATACTGGACAGGTTTAAGCTATTTATCTCTTTGCTCTTTGCTCTTGGCGCAAATGGCAGCTGTGCGTATAAACTTGCCTCCTATCACAATTGGAACGCCGCAGGGATTGCAGAGGCAATACTACAACGAAATAAGGGAATGAAAGCTTGCAACTGCGTGGTCTTCAACAAAGAAGATTGACCATTATGGCACAGGGACTAAATTCTGCCCCCAGTGCACGGGGTTTTTCCCCCATTAATCCTGACAACAAACTTTGACAAAGATTGTTTTCCCCCTTGTAGTTTGTGCCTTTGTGAAATGAAGTATGATTTCTGACTCTGTTCAATGGCAGGCGCTGATAAAATCCGTCGAAAACACGGAGTCTGTTGCTCCGAGGACGGACTGAGTATAATAGTAGGCGTTAAAAGGGCGACGAATGATTCATATACAGGCAGTGGATCGGCAGCTGTGCCTTCGACTGCCTTCTGTCAAAACTGCTCACTTACTAAAAATGACCAAACTGCAAAAAATATCAAAGATTAGGAGGGTCTGACGTTTCGATCCCTGCAGGACCTTTCTCGTCAGGCCCGCCTAATGTTTGACCTAAGACCTGTGACTGTAAACGTCCAACGCGCACTGCGGTCCGAGATCCACGCACATAACTGCTTATGACGTCAATGATGATACAGACGCATGTGTCAATGTCCATCGCTGCACTACACTGTGATAATTTTTACTTATCAATTCACTTCTTTTGGTAAAACGACAAGTGTGGATAAGCGGTCTCACCCTAGTTCATAATTGATGATTAACAATAGGGTATGACGTGGTTACCAAACCAACCGGAGGAGGCCCAAATCGGTATATATATGATAGGCCCTTTTCGAAAATCCGGCTTCGGCTTAGGCTTCAGTTTAGTCTTTATTTATTTCTTTCATCCATTTTAAAAATACAAGGCATTAAAACGGAAAGCCTATGGCTTCGTTTTTTTTTTAATGTTAAACTGCGCTTTGAAAACGAATCTAAAGCTTCAACGCCAACACGGACCTCTCGCAATCTGTGTTAGTCAGCTTTTGGATCGCCTAGCAGAGCCGAAGCCGGAGCGGGTTTTTTTTTCTCGAAAAGGGCCTATGAATTACTCCTCTCGGCCAAACCCGTTGCTTGGGGTCATTGATTGCGTGCAAAGAGAGCAAAGGGACGGAGTGACTACGACGCCGACACTGTCTTTGGGGGCGTTTCATGACATGACACAGTAGTTGTGACGTTAATTGATGGCGGGCTAGGTCTCATGGGCACAGGTCAGGCCACTTGGGTGAACTCCTGTCAACTGGGACGGTCCAAATCGGGCCTGATCGGGACAGTTCAAGTCCGGTCAATTCAAGTTGGGGCCGGTCAGTTCAATTTGGGACCGTTCAGATCTTAGTCGGGACCGGTCGGATCAAGTCGGGACCGCCCAGATCAAGTTGGGACCGGTAAGATTAAGTTGGGGCCGGTCAGATCAAGTTGGGACCGGTCAAATCAAGTTTGGACCAGTCAGATCGAGTCGGGACCGGTCAGATCAAGTTGGGACCGGTCAGCGGTCAGATCAAGTTGGGACCGGTCAGCGGTCAGATCAAGTTGGGACCGGTCAGATCAAGTTGGGACCGGTCAGATCAAGTTGGGACCGGTCAGATCAAGTTGGGACCGGTCAGATCAAGTTGGGACTGGTCAGATCAAGCTGAAACCGGACAAATGAAGTCGGGATCGTTAAGATCAAGTTCGGGACCTGTCAGACGAAGTTGGGACCGGCCAGATCAAGTTGGGACCAGTCAGATCAGGTTGGGATCGTTCAGATCAAGTTCGGACCGGTCAAAACAAGTTTGCACCGGCCATGCATGCAGATCAAGTTGGGACAGTCAGGTCATATGGCGACAATGTCGGAATATCACAGAGCGCTTTGGTCTGTTTGTTCGTGCGCATTACGGTCAAGAATAATGGCAACGTGCGTTGGTTGAGGTGTGAGAGGTTAGGCACGTCTAGGTAGAGTAAACAGTTTGGGACAAAGCTCGTGGACGCGGCCGTATGACCTGATGTTTGGACGGAGCTATATTCTACGTATCTTTTTTTCTCTCCAAAATCGTGGTCTATGATCGATCTTTTGGTTGGGCAACAAAAATCGTGTTTCTAAGGCCCTGACTAAATCTGTATTTCAACAATAGAACTTAAACGTGTTTGGTTTGGGGTTCTGAGGTTAAACTTTGTGAGTGAGTATAGATTTCAGCAAGCATGTGGGTAGCGTGTCAACAAACTTTCGGTTATACTCTGGAAAAGCCTATTTTTGATACAATACCACTACCATGAACCATACAACTGCAAACAATTATTGCAGGTTATCAATCATACCTATGCGTTCAAACAGATGCAATGCGCATTCTGAACATGCATAGACTGGTCCCCCCTTTGTGTTGAATATGTCGTGCACTGGTGTAAATGGCACCATTCACCCCCCAAAAAATCACTCAAAACTGATATACAAAAAAGTTCCAACCTGCTTACTGACTAAAATTACCAAAATGCAAATCTCAAAATTTAGTGGGCCAGAAGTGTCGATCCGAGCAGGACCTTTCTCAAAGGTCTGCCTTTGAGAAAGGTCCTGCTTGGATCGAAACGTCAGGCCCACTAAATTTTGAGATCACTCAAAACCCGTAGAAAAAATGGCGATAAACATTGATCATCCACACAGGTGTGAAGCGGGGATATAGGGTTTACGGAACGAAGGACTGAACGAAGGAACGTCCGAAAGGACGTTTCCGAAAGGACTGAGATAAGACAAATCAAACACGGGTAGGCCTATATGTATAGGCCTTAATACGGTGATACTAGCGGGGTCGGTGCCTGATATCAATCTGGAATTAACATTGTCAAGTGATAAAGGGTTTCCCCTTGAATTGTGTTAAGTATATCAGGTGGCAATTGATCATTTTGCTCCGAGAAGGTGAGTGTTGGTTTATTCCGGATAGGAGTAAAAATCTCTCAAAAAAGCCAAAACCGCTCGAAAAGAGTGAAAAACGCTGTCAAAGATGTGAACACCGCTCAGAGTGGAATGAAGTCAGACTCTTGTAAGGAGCCATAATTATGCAGGACCACTCGAACAAGAGTTTATTTATTTATTTATTTCATTTATTTCATTTTTCGGGATACATGTACAGCATTAACATCACAGCACACAAGTAAGAAAAAAAGTTGAAGATAGAAATAAAACAAACAAACAAATAAACAGACAAACAACAACAGCAACAATAACAGAAACAACATCCAATTAACTCCCGTAGGATTGCCCAAAAGAAACTAGTTTCTGTCAGGGGGCTCTCCAAATTAATTGGAGTTGTCCTCCATATGGCTCCTCTATAGAGTGGTGTTTTACTCCGTTTTACTCCGTTTGGTTTTGACTTTCCTTGAGAAAATTTCACTCTTTATGCGAGTGGATTATTCACCCTTTTGCATTTAGAGAGTTCCACGGCTCACAGATT
The DNA here is from genome assembly GCA_949987565.1 of Luidia sarsii. Lineage (NCBI taxonomy): Eukaryota > Metazoa > Echinodermata > Asteroidea > Paxillosida > Luidiidae > Luidia > Luidia sarsii. The sequence goes on along the minus strand of OX465103.1, from coordinate 26,332,730 downwards.
ATATAGGGCATTAGTCCAAAGCACTGTAATAATTTTTATGTGCATTTACATGAAGAAACATACAGAAATGTGCGTGGAAATTTACATCATTACAATCATACACAGCCCTTTGCACTTGCTAGGGTGCTATTCTTGGTCCATGAAGATAATACGGCAGTTACTGGTTGAATTGCTTCTGACTGGCGCCCCCACCCCGGAAGAGACTAGTTGACTATTTCGGAAGGACACCATCTAAGGGCTGGATAGCTCAGATGGTAGAGAACCGGAGTTAATCCAGAAGTCTTGGGTTGAAGTCCCGATCCAGTCAAAGTTTCTTTGCCAATTTTTCAATTATTTTGCTATTGTTTTGTTTTTGTGAGCATTTGTTCAAGCATGCATGTTTTTGACCCTTGAGGTGGCGGCAAGTTTTGAGGACAAACAGTAACATCTTAGGTGGCCCATGAAACCAGTGAGATGACCCGCCTCAAAGTTTAACCCCATGACCAAGTGCCCAGGGTAGCTGCGAGCGTAATAATTACAACCAGTAATCCCGTGTGGCCACTTATTGACGCAAGGTTTACGTCATTTTACGTCAGTACGTTTGGCACACAGGCCTTGCCGCAATTATGGTTGGCGAAAGTGGGTCACACTGAATCGTAAATCCCAACGCAAGACCGGCAGATTACCATGGGTCCCTCTCTATTGGTTCGACTTCAGTAATTTTACATGTAGTGTCTGATATCGTATTTCTCGGGATTACTGAGAACCATGCCGTTCCCGGCACGCAATTCTGGATCAAAATGGGGGGAGGGGGAGAAAGAAGTAAAAAAAATAAATATTGCAAACTGCTCATTTAGACCTGCAATACATAAATCTCAAAAGTTACAGGGCCTAGCGTTTCGATCCTTGCAGGACCTTTCTCTTTCCTCTAACTTTTAAGGGGGAAAAAATATATCGGTCACCGAAAGTATACCCCCCCCCCTACCTGAAACTCAAACTTACTACAACCGTGTTGGATTTACAATGTCTTAAGTTAACATCGCAAAATGACAGGAAGTACGTATATTCAGTTATCTGGTGAACGGGTGATCATAGACCACCAATGGACGTCATGACTGCGGTGGGGCTATATAAGCCAGCTGTTTCCCCTCTCTCCAAAGTGCTTGATAAGGGCCCCATCACACTTGGGCTATTCGAGCTCCAGCAGATTGATGACGGAACGATGAATTGTTCAAAATGCCGTTCGAATACTTAGAAATTCGCTCAGGAACCGCCTCGATTGACTCTTGCCCATTCACGGCGGCGTATTGTATATAGCCTGTGTAGAGGGCTATGCGGTATTACGTCGGGGTTACACTTACAGGGTTCAGGCACCAACATCACCTTAAGCCCTTCAGCTGGGGAAAAAATCGGTCTGGTCCGTTTTTGTTTTTTTTAGAATTAGTTTTTACTTCATCATGACATAATGTTTGAACACAGAATGTGAGAGGATTGAAGCGCGTACAAAATGGAAAAATAATGAGTAATACCTCCCGAATGCAGTTCGGATGCAGTGTTTGAACACAGTAATTAAAATGCTGTCACAATGCAGTTGAAATGTAGTTGGATCACAATGGGAGTATTTTGAATGCTGTCAGAATGCAGTCAGATTAATCACACTGCACTTTGACTATCAAGGATTATGCAGAGAACTTTTCCTCTCGACGCCATTCCGGCTCACTCCCACCTCGAGGGTTCAGGGGGTTGAGGCTAAGGCACAGAAATCGCCCCCGTAATAATACCGTCTGTTTTGGATTGCCGTCGGTCCTCTGTTGAAAGGAACGTTTGCCTGCACCTGGATAACAGCCTGGAAACCGCCTCGGTCCCAACAATCTAATCTGCGGCACGTAAGACTATTCAAATAGTGCATATGTCATTCTGGTTTTATCGACGGCGTTGCTCAATCGCATGTAAGCCTAACACGTGCCTATTTTGTCGGCCTTAAAAAAAAAAAAATTCTACATAAAGTCGTGCTGCCTATTACAAATGTTATGCCTGCGAGGCCCAATTCACACAATTGACTACCACAAAGAGTTACATCGATACCTACGGCGAACTAGAACCTACATAATGCGTGGACACTATAGCTTCCTCCCACAAGTCCTGAGGTATCATAGCCATTTAAGTTCTTCGTGGAGGACAAAGCGACGGAAAGAGAGCACAATATCCTGCTTAAATAAGGACATGCAACAGTTCTCACATACCCCGAGTCCTCTGGATTTTCAGTGTGTGAACTACGGTATAATCATGAAGGTGTGTGGACTATAATATACCCCTTCGTCTTGGCGTATTACGACCTTCGTGCAGTGATCAGTGATTGCGTCAACATAATTTATTCCGCGCAGTGTGGTTGGCCAACGCGTTGCAAACTCTTGAGGGCGCACTATAGATAATCGCCCGCATTATCGCACCGTGACGTCACGATAATGCCTTCCGGCCAGAAAGGATGCATGCACGTGGACATTCATAACGCGCGATTCTGCGCCGCAAGACGCCGTCTTTGTGGGAAGATTTCAAACACCGCGCAGTAGCACGTGCAGGAATCGGGACTGGGTTGCTGCCTTTAATCTCGGATCCGCGGTCGTGGAGGACTCATTTTGTTTTACGAGCCCCGAGCCAGTGCGACCAGACGTTTTACATCAAGATGCGAAGTAATGTGAATTCGAAGCGCTGACGTTTATGTCCCATCAAATTCTTAAACCTGTTTCGGTGGTTTGATTGTGACACACCGCCCCATACGTCCCCATACGCCAACAAAAGTCTCCCTGCCCTAACGAATCACAGATTTAGTATATAAGACACCACATGCTATTGATCGTGAACTATGATCAATGCGGTCAAGCAAATATAGGAAATATATATCATTCAAATTTACAACATTAATCAAATGAATATTGATATTATGAGATCTCGTGACTGTGCATGTAATCAGATGTTCCAGTCAGATGGTCCGGGAATGTGAAATAGGCCTCTAGAGAATATTTTAAGTGCAATTTGGCGTCGGGTTCGGTTCTTCGCCCGGTTTTTCAATTAATCTGTAAACTGGCTTCTCACAACCTACCATATGTACCTCGTCCTGAGGTCTCCCTGTCTCTCTCTCTAATTTTTTTTTAGAAAAACACCACGAAATTTACCGATTTCGTACAAGAGAGAAATCAAGACTCGATTTCAGAACAGACTTACACGATGGGCACCTATAGAGTTTGTTCTGTCACATGATGAGGGTCAGCGTCAAATTCACGCGGGTGTACGACGTGGAACGCGCGCGCCTTCGAGTCATCGAAATCTATGTCCAGTGGAAATACACAGATTCCATATTTTGCACGCGCTTTCGCGGATTTGGACCGCTCCAGCGGACATGCTAATTAGCCTTTGGCGGTCAGGTGACATCATGTGAAAAGCCTCTATAGGCCTATTATCCTATTATGCAATCAATCGTCCTGCAGTCGATTTCATCAAACCCATCGTAACTTACGATCAATCGCAAGTCAATAAGCGATGCACAGAAACCATACGGTGTGTCACAGCTAATGATGGGTTGTCCATCGTAAATTGAGTTACGATGCATCATAAGGCTTTGTGAAATCCACCCCAGCTGATCGCACTTTAATAGCGAGCGGTTGATCATGTGTCACTATACGAGTCTGGTGAAGTGGACATTTTGGATATTTTGGTACAGCTAGCTCTTCACTGTGGTGCGTGGATAAGATGACCAGTGGTCGTGTTAGCCTGCCAGGGAATCACGGTATAGTTCGGGTCATATTTATTCAAGTTGTCAACCTCCGTGCCGGTGGGGTCGAGGTTACGGGGTGAGTAACAACGTCTTCCTGTGGACGATCGGTGATGACACATGTGACCCGGCACATCATAATGAGGAATGACCCCCACTTTTGAGATTTTGAGATTTTCTAATGATGGGAAAGAGTATACCATTAGCTTTCTAATGATATCAATTTATTTCCGTATGAACTTTGTTGTAAATAGTACAAGGGGACTTCGCTCGTTCATTTGGCACCAGACACAATATAGCAGCACCAGTCTAACTCTCGAAAGCGGCCACTCAAAAAGGAAGGAACTTTACATTTTCATGAAAACAGTACACAAACACTCCCCGAAATCCTTTGGGTTTTTTTTTCAACATTTAGAGACGGATTTCGGAAAAATCCTTTGGACATAACATCCTCCAATACATTTACTTTCCCAAAATACAAAAAAAAAAAAAATTGATTTTGATTCGAATTGAGAAGATACTTTGACTTCAGGCGTTGTTTACTGGAAAAGTGTTTTAGTGGGATATTCCTCATGTCGCTGTGCCGGGTCACATATACGGTACTTTGTCTTGCGCCCCTTTCCGGACCCCGTAATGATTATAACGCAGCTTTTGTTCTCTTGCACAAAGCCAAGATCTGTCTGATTGCTTGAATGGTGTACAACCGCATGTCCTCTTAAAAAAACAACACCCCGCATCCCTAACTCCATTCGGCTCTGAACGTTTCTTGGAACTGCTTGATCTAATTTGTTAGATCCTGGTGGTGAATCGAACATGCCCAAGGACATAGTCAGGTTAAGTATAGTGTACAAGTACAACCAATTAAGGAGGTATTAGGCGCGCCTTGGTACAACCAGGGATCGGAGAACCCACTCGACACCCACACACACACACACACACCCCTACACGCGTATACTTGTGGGGTATTCCCTTTGTTCTCGTGTACTAAAAAAACACTCCCAAAAAAGAAATTTCTAGCAAACGTCCCTTATAAAATATACTTCTATTTGCGACAAATAAACATACCTCGGAAATTCCTCCTTTTTGAGTTAATTCTAAATAACCAGTTTCATGAAAACCTTATGGGGTACCAAAAATGTACCCCACAAGGAGCGGTCCCATTGTTCTGAGTACCCACCCATTGTTCCGGTACCCCACAACCCACCTTATGTGCGTCCACACACACCCACACACCCCACCCCACACCCTCACACACATTTACTCGAATATGTGTATCCTTGTGGAGACATTGCTTTGTTCTCGTGCACTAACACTACCGAGTGAGAAACGATGTTTTAAAAATACTCCCATTTCAACCACATTCACTTTCCTGGGTAGAAATTTGGACCGTATGCCCCTTATATAAAACACTTTAATTTGCGACGGACTCTTACCCATCAAAGATATCCCCTTGTTGAGTTAGTTCCAAATACGTACCAGTTTCGTGAAATCCGTGTGGAGACCTACTCACCTTTAGAATTTATGTGGAGACCAATTCAACCTAATGGACTAGGTCTCCTAGTACACTATATACGCGCCCGTACAGACACACGCACACCCCCTCATACACCTACACACACGCCTGTCACACACCCTCACACCACGCCCCACACACACGCACAAACATCCTCACCCATCCCCACACAAACACCCACACACCCTCCCACAAACACACACGCGCACCAACATTTCAGCATGTGGAGTGCGTGGTCCGCTGCGAATTCCATTCCAACCCCCCCCCCTCCCACACAAACACATCGGTAGTCGGTACATATTCAAAGCCTAACAGACTGGAACGGTAAATAACCAGCTTCTGCGGAGATTATTGTAAGCCTCACGCCGAAAAGGCAGTTAACAAATTACAGATCATTCAGGTGTTAACCTTGGAAGTCTGACGCCATCGGCATAATCTGGATTTGTCTCGGATTGCTTTGCCGGCTTAAAGTTCCTTAAATATCGCGCCCCAAGGGCGGCTGATTTGAAGAGATTTTTTTTTTTACTAATGGAAAGCTATTGCAGCATCAGATAAGATTTGAAGGTTTGCATGGTTGAAATACGGTAGATGTAGACGTTGGAGGTTTGCGGTGACACCATGCATGTACATCATCTCTTAAGAGAAGGAGTATGGCTCTGAAAAGTGCCGGTAACTCCAAAGCCGAAACTACCGGCTCTTTTCAGAGCCATACCCCTTCTCTTAAATGGTGTACATGGTATCACTGCAAACCTCATACTTGTTATCGCAACATTTTTAAACATTCTCCCTGTTTCCATCAATGATTAATTTGGTAAACTTCATGGCATGCATTACGTTGAGCGCCAAGATTTGAGGTCTCCGATGGGCGCAATCAGCGTCAACCAGCCACACGAAACTTAATAAACGCGGTTGTCAAGATGCTATTATTAATTAATAAAATAAAAGCATACGTAACCCCTAAATCTCAATAAACGGATTCACACTTTAAAACGCAGTGACAAAACGAAGAAACATCTGCTGCCTACGCGAACTCCTCTACGAACATCGACTCCACTCAAGTCGTATCTTTAAGCTTGGCAACAAGCTGTATTCCTACTTGCTCACGACTGCCCCGATGTAACATACATTAGAGTGCACCCAGCAGTTACCTTTAATCTGGGGTCCGTGTGCTCGCCCCTGGGAAACCCAGGAAGTGAGGCTGGAGATGTGTTAAGGTTCTAAGAAGGGGCTACAGGAAGGGGGTTTATAGGTGCTTCAACTTCAATCCCTACACTGTATAGTCTTGGTTCAAGACGTTTTGGTTGAGATACTCGAACGCCAGACGCGCGAGGGCGCGATGAACACAGTACCCAATGGTCGAATGATTTAAGTTCTATAATATATATGGGTTGTTCACATAGAGCTCTATAAATATTTATAGAGCTCTATGGTTGTTCACGAACAGCCGAGAACGTGCCCGAACTCATCCAATGACCCGTACACCCCCGTACGGAATGCGTACGAGTGTGCGGACCTCTGTGGCTGTGCGAGTACGTACGCGTGTGTACAGTGCGGATCACGGTCGGCTATATCCAAACCACGTCTTGAACCAAGACTATAATCTGCACCCGCGCTTGCAAGAATAACCTATTTAAAAAAGGCAGACCCCGTTACCACCGGTGTGGAAATGGGTGCAATTTGCTTATGCATGGATGGGTCTGAGGACAATCTTATCTTCGCGATAGATTCCACTCTCTAGATTTGTCAACGGGTTTCCAGAACATTCCTTGCAGTGCCCCCCCCCCACCCCCGGAAGAATGTAGTTGACACTCCACGCTTAACATATCAATATTGGATATGGGGAAGGAGGGTTTGCTTTTTGGCGGGCGGGATGGAGGAAATTCGTCACGAAAGGGGAAATTGGTGCTGCCGAAACCAACCAAGCTCACTCACCACTTTGGCGAACATCGGTCCGGGACTCCAGGTATACCGTTATTATCACCTGGTCCTTGGCGACCGAGTGTCTGACAAGCACTGCACCTCAGGAAGGAGGGAACACACGCAGGTTGTTTTGGACAACGATCGTGTATGGTGTGGGGAAATCTGTGAATGGAAAGGGTGTGAGACGGTGAATATATCGGCAAAAAGGGCCGGTTGACTCTCTCATCTTGAATCAACTCCGAGGAAAGGGGAAGGGGAAGGGAGGTTGCAAGCTGTATAGAATATTTTCATCCGGCAAAGTAATTCATATGTACATGTTTACAATCCAGTGACTGTATTAATTTACAGTCATGCTTTAGTGCTGAGACCATTAACGCCACATAATTAGCCGAACAACGGGAGGGCATACATCGAGATAAAACGCATGTCATGTGGAAGTAAAGGAGGCTGATATAAAAGATGTATAGTCAAAATAGAATCAAAATGGACTATGCAGTAAATATGTTGCAAACTGCTAATACATACTAAAATTACCACAAGGCGAATAGCAAACATTAGGAGGGCCTGATTTTCTCAAATGCAGAATTCTGCCATTGAGAGCTAGAAAGGTCCTGCTAGGATCGAAACGTCAGTCCCACCTAATTGTTGATAGAATAAAAAGAGATAAAGTAAAGCGCGGGATATCTATCATAATTTGCTTTGCTTTGCTTGGTGGGTGAAACAATATAGGAGGGTTTGCGGTGACACCATGTATAAGGTCTCTCAAAGTAGAGGTATGGTTCTGAAAAGAACCCGAGTGATAACTCTATAGGAGGGTTTGCGGTGACACCATGTATAAGGTCTCTCAAAGTAGAGGTATGGTTCTCAAAAGAACCCGAGTGATACCTCGACGTACCGGCCAGTGTGCTCTGGTCGTCATCAGGAGAATACAAGTGCAATGTATACAGTGTTTCACCTGGTGCCTTTAACTCTAACTTTAAGTTCACTATTCATCACCCGAGGGGGATGTCAGAGGCACGTCAACATTGGAGGCGTGGTTGTGACTTCCCTCTAGAGGGCGTCAGCAGGGCAACGGATGGACCTGATAAACCTGTCCAAACCACACGGGGCTGGATTTCACGATGCAAGCTCATGATATAGATGAACCATCGTGAGTGGTCGCATGGTCTCTGTGCGTCGCTCATCGTCTCGCGATTGGTCGTATGTTACTGAGAGTTTGGCACCGCCTTTAAGGCACACCGTGTCTTGACATGCAATGGACGCTTAGATTAATGTTGAAGCTGTCACAGATCATAATTTATACACCGTGAAAACGTTGAGAAAACGTGCTGGGTTGACTATTTTAATCAATTTCAAAATTTAGTGGGCCTGACGTTTCGATCCTAGCAGGACCTTTCTCAAAGGCAGAGGCATTTATTCAATTTCATAGAGCCGCTTAATATGAGTACCAAAATGTGCTTGGTAATGTAAAATGGACAAGAACTTCTATCTTGAGTATTTCCTTCATCCGTCTGCATCACTTCATTAGGCCACGCGTTGCATAGAGACCCCCCCTAACGGATAGGCCTATCTACGGGCATCAGTTTGCGTGTGATGACTGATGACCAATTGATGAATACGGAGTATCATAATTCACGTAGGCCTAGATGACACTACGAATGATCATTGATAATTACGCACGTAATACACAAAATAATACCTTTTTCAAGAATGTTGCCGATTTTCATTAGCTTGAGTTTCAAAGTCAAGCATGGTCGACGGAGAAGTAGTAACCCGGTCTTTTTGGTTAATGGTTTTAAAGATAACGGCCTACTTGACTCAAACGACATCAATTAGCTCCGTCTTACATCTTCGCAAATCTTCAACCCTTGGCCGCTTTAAATGGAGGTCTGGTAGGCACCATTTGCAAAGTGCCCAATTTCCGGACATTCAAATTTGTGAAACTGCTTACTCATCATCAGGAGGTGTTTTATGGTTTCAGACATTCCGTGCAATTTGAGAGCAGTTGTTGCAACAAAGAGTTCCTTCTACAAATACCCCACCCTCTACGTCTGAAAAAGGATAGCTTCTAATTTCGTTTCCACGGTTTTTCTCATGACATGGTTGACGGATTGAGCCGAAACCTACGCAAGTGTAGGCCTATGTAGGCCTATACATCATGGAGTTTTCATTAATGATATTATGGGATAGATGGCTTCATTATCTTTCATACGGGCGATTCACAATAGTGCGCCCTCAAGAGTGCGACCCTCTGTCGAGTGTGAATATGCACCAGGTACTGACGTCACTGCAAAACATCAGTATCCGTATCCGTACGTACCACTAGCAGTACCACCGTATGAGTGATAGTCATGTGTCTGCTGTGGCCACCCTGGGCTAGCAAAGTGCTAATCGGCAGAACTTAGTGGGCTTGTAGTTGTTTGTACTCTGTATACTTTTTCTTTTTGGAGCATATGTACAATTAAGGCACGTTCTCGTTTTTGAAAGGGTGGGGGACGTATTAAGTCGTGAACCCCAAACACGACGGGTGGCGCTCTCACCTCCGACCCTTAAACTTAACAACTAATAGGTCACGCCTCGGTTATATATCAGCTTGAATCGAGTGGTCTTCTAGCCCTGGTTATCGATGTGAAGAAATCAATCTAGCACGAACATAGATCTGCACATGCGCGACTAACCCTAACCCTAACCCTTTGTGTATACATTGAATGTACATGTAAGTGACGTGTACCCCCACTCAGCCGTTTCGCGGTCAAAAGTAGATTGAATTCAGTACTCATTAATATTATTATTCTCGGCTGAGACGAGCGCCGACTCTTCACAGGGTTGCTCCACAATTACATCAATATATACATGTGCATTGTAGCCAATGATAATTATTATTCTCAGCTTAGAAGAGCGCCAACTCTTCTGTGTTGGCCCACAACACAACTAGCCAATTATTCTCGGCTGAGACGAGCGCCGACTCTTCACAGGGTTGCTCCACAACACGGAGCGGTACGCGGTTAGTGCACGTATGAATACGGATCGGTGCGCAGTGACGTCAATACCTGATGCATATTCATATGAATATGCATCAGGTATAGAGTTGGTAGAGAGTTGCTCCAACATACGTTACCAACTGGATAGGCCTAGGTAATACAAAATGCTGTTGCAGGTATATATATGAAGAAAACGCAAGGCAAAATCACTTGACACCAGGCCACATTTCAGCAGTGCCCATGGCCGTCAAAACGGAGTGGTTTTTTTTAAATAATGTGCCGTTTTCAGAACTCACTTTAAACAATCGTGGAAAATAAATCAAGGAGTACATTATGTCAGTAATGTGTGTATACAACTAAGCGAGTCAGACCTGTCACTATCTGACATCTATGTGGCTTCTGTCAAGCTACAATGTCATTTTGTGGTTGGATGAAAAGTCTTGGTCTACAACTTGGACAAAAGTCGTGCCCGGATTCGGAGGGCCCGGCGCGGGCGCGCGGCAGCAACATCACCGGCGCTCCGGATGCGGAGGTCCCGGTGCGCGAAGTGGTTAAGCACCCCTCTGACATCCCTAGCTCGATTGTTTCTCGAGTGGATCGTCGCTGACATACTCCAGCCACGGGTGTTGGAAACACCGGGGAGCAGTGAGCACGGGCAGCATCAGGCCGAGGGTCCCCGAGAGGGGGGCAGATGTATCATACCTATAGTACCTAGCATCAAACACACGGAGACGAACCATCGTACAATTCTTGTACGCGTGGTGACGAATTTCCCACACTGGGAGTTCACCGAGGCCTTTAAAGATACTTACTGAGCAACAAACCTATGATCGATTTCACAAAGCCCTACGCTGCATCGTAACTCAACTTACTATGGATAACCCATCGTAGGTTGTGATGGGCCGTATGGTTTTTGTGCATCGCTCATCGTCTTGCGTTTGATCGCATGGTTTTTTTAACGATGAGTTTGATGGAATCTATATCGATTGCCGGTCTGCAGTGATTAAGTGATAACGGTAAAATGCGGTAAAATCTGCATCCTGACATCAGTGAACAAAATGCGAATCTCAAAAAATGGCGCCAGGATCAAAACGTCAGGGCCTCTATCGGTTTTTGAATTTCAAGCTGTCTTCACAGGTTTCCTTTTGGGGATTCTTCGTCGTCATTTAGCAGTGGTCGGGTAAAGGAAATCTAATAAGAGGTCAATGACAAATAGTGATGGGAAAAGCAGACAAGAATCACTACAGTACCGAGTGCACGGTCGTCAAGGGGCGCGCAATCGCACGTGTCGTTAATTTGCGCGTGATTTCGTGGAAAAGCGAAAAACAAAAATGCAAACTGAGGCCAACGACAAACCAGACAGATTTGTTATACCCGGTGACTAAGTGAAATCAATTACATTTTGTATTTGATAATAGACGTGCTTTGAGCACTGGCGCGGCTAATAGGCCTATGTAACGATTTTGAAACTGATTGAAAAATTGGCAATGAAAACTTTGACTGGACCTAGTCTTAACTGGTACGTTAATCTAGAAATCCCGGCCCAGTCGAAGTTTCTTTGCCATTTTTTTTTAAAATGTGTTCAAAAGTCAGTTTTTCATTTGTTTGATTCTGAAACTGTTTCACGCAATCTGTCTCACTTTGCGCCCACGCAGCATTAGCATACCAGGCCACGACCTAATTCCCCTGCCAGAGAACAAATCTGAAGGATTTGCCATTGTTAAATCCCAAGGAGTTGAAAGCCGACCTGCGGTGTTAACCCACAAACCTCACAATGTTGCGGCCAGCCGCCATTGTCTGATGGCTGAATAATGCAGTTCGAACTTTGGGAAGAAAAAGCAAAATCGCACTTTTAAATACAACAAAGAACGGGTCAAAGCCTTCAGCACAGGGCTCCCCCCAGCCCGACTCCCCCTATAGACGACAGACGGTTTGAATTCCTCCGAATTTTTTATGATGACATTATGGCAGATCCCTCGGGTTTCGGTCCGTTTCCTTGGGCTGACTGTTTTAGTTGGCACTCGGCCAACGGCCACCTCGGCCATACTGTTCGGTTTTCAAACTTATTTACCACAGTGAGATAGCACCACATTATCTCAAAGACGTATAGATAATTATTAATTCATCAGTCCAAAATTAACACAAGAGGGGGTGAGACTTTAATATCCGAGGGTTTGGCCAGCGCCAAACAGGGCCTACAATGGGTGATCCTGCATTATCTATTTACGCAACTAAGGCATGGAATGTTTTACCTGGGAATTTAAGAACAATTAATATACTGTATGACAATTTTAAATCTAGACTAAAACGTTTCTTTTTAAAGGCCCAATACAACATGGGAAGATCGGAAAACATCGATGCCCACATATTTAGTTCTTATTTACTACAGTTAGATGTAGATGGTCATGATAGACTCCTCATGTTGAAATCTTACGGTCGGGGATACTGAACTTCTCGAGAAACCTTCACTGAAACATCGACAAATAGTTTATTACTCGCGAGTAATAAACTATTTCTTACAGTACAGAACGGTGCGAAAACCGTGACTTTATTTTTCATTTGTCTAATTTCTCAGATTACCATTTGAGCTAAAACCTTCGCAGTATTGTTTTTTTGTAATGTTTAATGGTTTAACAGACAAACTGTGGCAATCTTTTGACTTTTACCAATGTTGTATATAACCTTTAAAAGGCATTTGTCTTAATATTTTATTTCGTTCAATGTAATGGTTTTCTTTTTGTTTATAGTGTTGCTGTCGTCGTCGTCGTTGTTGTTGTTGTTGTTGTTTCTAATAGTACAAGTAATATCCATGCTTTGTAAATTTGTAATGGTTTTAAATTGTGGAGCGTTTTGAGATTGTTTATGTAAAAGCTATGTAAGAATAAATTACATGTACATGTACATGTTCATTGTACAGTACATGAGTACTGTATTATTATTTGGGGGGGGGATAATTCTAACAATTTGTGTCAGGCATCTGAAAAGAGAGAATGGACAGGTTCAAAGAATTTCTCCACTTTAGCCCGAAGACCGGGCTTAGCGCCGACCTGCCGGTAATCATACGAAAATAATTCATCAAGTACTGTACTGCGAAATCCTGCAACATGATTTAATACCAACTAGAACGGCCTGAATTACCATGAACTACAAATCTTGATCAAACCTGACGTCACGATTCGAGCCTTTATGACGTCCGAGGCATTCCGAAGGGAAACACGGTGTGAAAGGGGCTACGCGACGAAGCTGATCCCGGAATCAATGAGTCTACCCTGAGCTAAATTTGGCCGGAAAGCGAACCTGTTTACTTGGACTTCAGGGATTTATTTATTTATTTATTTATTTCATTTTTCAGGATACATGTACAGCATTCACATCACAGCACACAAGAAAGAAAAAAAAGTTGAAAATAGAAATAAAACAAAGAAACAAATAAACAGACAAACAACAACAGCAACAATAACAGAAACAACCAATTAACTCCCGAAGGATTGCCCAAAAGATGCAATACTAGCAGTGCTGGTGTCAGTTTGCCGCCAAGTTGGTGGACGGAACGCGGGTGTCCATGAAGACAGTCTAGACCGTAGAGTGCTATAACTGTCTGACTGCCAGTGATCCAAGACCTGCACTAAGTGATGCTATTGTTCTTTGCTGCATGACTAGTAAAGGCCCATCTGCAGCCTCGCAGGGTAACAATAGACAGGACCTTCTAATCCAAGAGACACCAGTCAGAAGCAATTCAACCATTAACTGCCGTATGTCTCAAGGGATCACAACCCGCTTTCATTCAACTGCAAACAACCAGTTATTGTAGTGGGGTGTGATTCCTGGAGACAGTACGGCAGTTAATGGTTGAATTGCTTCTGATTGGCGCCCCCACCCGGCAAAGACTAGTTGACTATTAGGGAAGACCACCATCTAAGGGCTGGATATATAGCTCAGACGGAACAGCACTGGTACGTTAATCCAGTGGTCTCAGGTTCAAGTCCCAGTAGTCTTTTTCGTCATTTTTGTTTTCTTCAATTTTGTTCAAAAGCTCCTAGTCAGTTTCTTCTTTGTTTGTTTGGCATAATTAATCCTTAACAAAATGTAACATTGCACACAATGAAAGAGATCAAACAGATATTTTTTTATTTAAATGCTTCATAGGCAATATTTGATATTCTTGATAGAAATGAATGATCGTTCCTATTACTGATTATTCCTGTGTACATTATTGGTATAAAAAATTCTCACACAAGGTGTTAGGAAGAGCTGTTCTCTAGGTTTATTAATCTATTTCTTGGACATCCATATGAAAGTGTTGCATCGCGCCTCCTTGTTGTCTCTGTGCCCCTCGGGTCTGGGACACACGTAGAACTTCTTGCCTCGATTGGGACCCGGTTTCTTGACGGTCCTCAGCAGGCAGGCTTCGCTGTGGCCCTTGCAGAGAGGCGCCGGGGGTAGCCCGGAGAGCAGCCTTGTCCAGACAGACGGCGCAGCCGTCTCGTCAGAGTCCTGATCCTTCAGGTCCCTCTTCGGGTCCCCGTCCGAGGAAACCTGGCGGAGTTCTTGCGTTTCCGCACCAAAGTCCTCGGTTTCAGTCGTCTGGCTACCGGGAATTGAGGGTGCGATGTCACACGCGTCCTCCGGACATCTCTCTCCCGCCTTCTCAGTTGCCGGTCGAACTTCAGGGTGTTCCTTCTTCATGAAGAATGCCATCAGATTCACATTCGGTTTCTCTGCTGGATTTAATCTGGGCTTCTTCTGGGATCTCTGCGAGCTGGGGTCCCTGCAGGTTCTCTTGAATCCCGGCTTGGAAGAAGCCGTCGCCTTTGAGTCCACCACGTCGCTTGGCCGGACCTCGTCCGTCTCCCCTCTTCGGGCGCGAGCCGCCTTGCCGGGGGACAGCTTCTGGAAGAAGGACATCAGCTTCTGTTGCTTCCCGGCGATGTTGCCGGAGCAGAGTTGCGGGAGAGTCTGCGAGGGCACTGGCCGGCAGCTCAGTCTCGCTCTCACTGGGCAGTGATCGGAGCCCTGAACCTCCGGCATGATGTCGCACGCCGAGACAAACTTGCCGAACAGAGCGGCATCCGTGAAGACGTAGTCCAGTCTGGTCCCGTAGTTGGTCTGCCGGGCACCGGTCAGGGTGGACCAGCAGGTGAAGGCCCTCTCCCTCGTGGGATGAAGACGCCTGAAGGTGTCCACGAAGACACCCTCGGCCTCTTGCTTCTTGGTGATGCTACTGCCATCCTCATTATCATGCGAGTCTTCAGATGCATTGGATTCAGCCGACGATCCACAGCATTGGAGGAAGGAAGTAAGCCACAATCTACTGGGATGTTCTTCAAAATCCTGCATAAAAAAAACAGAAAAAGAAAAAGGCTTGCAGTTAATAACAGTAAAAATTGTTCATACACAATTGTTTCCCTTTTATAGTAATATACAAAAATGTTGCAAACTACCTGGTACATGTACATACTGATTTTAATTTATACCAAAAAGCAAATCACAAGATAGTCAAGTGCCTGTTGTTTTGATCCCAGCAGGACCTTTCTCAAAGGCAGAATCATTGTGTAGAATCAATCTGCCTTTGAGAAAGGCCATGCTAGGATGGGAAATATCAGGTAGTTTAATGACCAGAAGTCGATTTCACCAAACTCATGGTAACTTGCGATCAATCACAAGACAATGAGCGATGCACCGAAACCATAGGGTTGATCACAATTTACGATGGGTTATCAATCGTAAGTTGAGTTACGAATTTACGATGCATCGTAAGGCTTTCTGAGATCCAGACCTGGACATTTAGGGGAGAGGAGGAGTTTTTTTTACACTTGAAAAGCGAGGATTTTATGACAACCCATGCAGAGGCACTCCGTTTGTTGTAAGATCAAGATGTGAGGGTTCTGCATAATAACAAATGGGTAATTTTGCCCACGGCCCCACAGTAGTGTAAAGTTTGGTAAGGTAGTGCATGCCTTCCCATTTTTCCATCTGTTGCAGAATTTTTTTTTATTTATTTATTTATTTATTTATTTTTTTTGGGGGGGGATGATTATACCATGTTCTCAAGGTCCCCTCTACTCCTCAGATATGGTACCAACAGCTGCTAGGGTCATTAGCATCTGGAGGTACTTTTGAGTTTCTACTTTTCTAAACACAATTCACTCACTGGCCCTGGGTCACAGTTGTCTATTCTCCTGTGTGACACATTGATGTCCCCCACGACAACCACGTACCTGGATGGGTATGATGAGAATAACAGCATGCTGTGAAGGCATTTGCAAGTAACACCACTTTTTTGAGTGTTAACTGCTACCCCTCAGTTGAAGTCCAGACCAAAAGTAACTTCAAAAGAAAATGCCCTGTCTCTAGTCTTAAAGACTGATCAGAATGATAATTGTACAATGTACATAAACAAAAGGGTATTATTGAAAGAAAATGTAGTAAATAGTACTAAATACAAAAAAACTGCTGCAAACTGCTCACTTACTAAAATGGCCTGCTATACGTAATTCTCAGAAGTTATCTCAGAAGTTATCTCAGAATGAGATGAAAGAAAGTGTATGTAAGTACAACTGCACATGTATCTATACAGATAGGTACCGTGGCTGCTTCTGGATTTCTAAACATCCAATCATCCAGTTTAATACAAATGGCTGTATCTCCTCTCAGCAGATGGAGTCATCCAATACATATTAAAATAACAATGGTTCACTCTCAAAATTTAGTGGGCCTGACGTTTCGATCCTAGCAGGACCTTTCTCAAAGGCAGAGTGACAAGGACAAAACAGATACATGTACACGGAGGAGGGGGAAGAGAGTGAATAGGACACGGATGAGAAACAAAGGACAATGAGTAAAGAACAGGTGGGTTTATTCATGTTAGTAAGGGTTAGAGCAAAAAACAAGAGACAAACACAGAACATAGACTTACACAGAACATAGACTTACAAACACAGAACATAGACTTACAAACACAGAACATAGACTTACACAGAACATAGATTTACAAACACAGAACATAGACTTACACAGAACATAGATTTACAAACACAGAACATAGACTTACAAACACAGAACGTAGACTAACATACGGACAGACTACTAAACTACTAAACAGACTACTACGAACGGACAGACTACTACATTTTGAGATTTGCATTTTGGTAGTTATAGTCAGTAAGCAGTTTGCAACATTTTTGTATATATCACTCTAATAGATAGATAATCTGATAGATAAATATGACAATGGAAAATACATTGTATCTTTTTTTTCCTAAATTAAGATTTTCAGCATATTTGACAATGGATGCCCCATATTTTCATTGAAGTAAAAATTGTATTTACTTGAAATTAATCAATAGTACGCATAATGATTGATGGGTAAGATGACAAGATTTGCTCCGGCCTCAACGAATAGGTAACTACGGGGGATTTGAATATTCCAGTACTAAATCTGAAGACGTTCTTCTCACCTGCCTGCTTTGACCAATGCTTCTGCCCTCAGCTGAAGAAGGTTGTAGAACTGCAGCTTGTATGTCATACGTTCAAGGTTCTCCCTATCAGCCCGTGGGCAGTACACATTGATCACAACTAGATCCTGTAAGTCCCCATCCGCATCCCTTTGAAGTAAAGAAAAAGAGGCATGCTTAGATTCACATTGTCTCATGTTGAAGTTGAACTTACTTTAATCGTGAATATTTACATATGAAATTAAATCATTACAAGAAGTGATTGGCAAATTAAAATAACGATATACAGTATTACAAACACATATTTTCGTAGTTCCGCATGTCAATTGAATTGGTTTGGTATAATAAGTTAATTGTTAATTGTTTTAATGTACATAACACCAATTATTCAATCAAATGCAATGAATTAAACAGCTTCCCCCGCCCACCCAAAAGTCAGATATTTTTGTTAGGAGATTTTAGCACTTAAGATAATGAAAACTGTTAAAAGATACTCTACACGTTAACACAAGGCCATCAACATATCAAGTGCAATAACACTTACAATATCAACTATTTCTTGGAAGTTCTTGACATGACACCAAGTGAAAAATTAAAATGGAAGCGTTCAGTGCAGAAGATGAGCAGGGATAAGTGCAACACAGGAGGGCACAGACGGATGAAAGGTTTTGCAGGTCCCAAAGATTCCTAGTTGCCTACTGTCCTCATACGCGCATGTGAAATCTTTTGGAAGGAAGGGATACTTGGCGCCATACAGACAGAAATGCATGAAGCACAGACGCTTTGAGTGCATTGCAAGATTTCAAGCATCCAATCCATGTACATGTACCCCGGTAAATGAACATGACATGTAGTACCGTATTGTACTGTACTGTACATACTCTACACAATTATGTACACACACTTGTGTGTTAACTTTGAATTTCAAGCCTATTCAGTATTACTAAAGACATAACTGAATGTGTAACACTGTACACTACGCCATTTCCTTCATGAATTCTAAATCTCAATTACTGTAAAGAATCCAAAAGGAAAGAAGCTATAGATGTTTTGTTATGGTGAGAATGTACCGGTAATACGGTGAGAGTGTGCAACTGGGCAAAGCGCTGAACATATGTGCGGTGATAAATAAAATTACACGTTGAGTTGGGCAAACCCTCATTGAATTATCAGTGCCCAGTGTAGAACAGTGGAAACTGGAAAGCCACTGGAAACATGACCAAACGTGACCAGAAACTACTGATTTCAGAAGTGCGATGTGATGTGAAGGTGACTGTGTGCCTTTGGGAAGGCAAGATGTCAAAGGAGAGCAGGATAAAGCTTTCATTGTGCCAGCCAGGAGGAATCGAACAATACCAGATTTTATCGCTCAACGAAAAGTGGGTGACCCTAACTTTGACATTGAAAAATTTGACAATGTGTGTACAAACAGGAAAGGAAAACACACAGAACACCCACGGAGAGTACATATAGAACAAAATAAGGCCTATTGAAGTGGTTGCGATGGCCCTACAAAGCTATAATTCCCCTGCGGTAAACCTCTTTCCACGAACCACTTCTTGCCTTAAACTAATCGCCTTTCCATCAATCAGGGAAACTATTAACCAGGGACACTAGATCACTGAAGCGTATGTTTCCTGAGACCATGCTCAGACCCTGTTGACACCGACGTTTAGGAACTGATAGAGGGAGCCCTTGCCTCCTTTACAAACATCATTTCAGCATGCTGGCAGCTGTCAGGCAATACAGGAAGTGACTAGATCATTTCAAAGAGAGATAGTCTGTGAACTTTCAAGATCGGATTGGGAAGGGGAGTCCTGGCTTACACATTAAATTTGCACTAGCACCCTTATAAGTAGTGACGCTGATCAAGAACAATTTGAAACGGAGTCCGAATGGGTATCTTGCCAAACAATATAATTGGCAGTATGTTTATCAACAGTGGATCACAGGGCACAGGCAGCACTTGGAGTGTACCATGGCATACTTAAAGCTCCATGAGTGCACCAAATTCTGTTCAGACAAGACGGCTGCCATTAACTCTTTCACTACGGAATTAATGTGCATGTCTGTACGGAATAAATTTCGTCAACAGAGAGCAGTTTACCAAGCCGATGTATCGGCGTGCCGTACGGAAAGAGTTAAGCCATACCACCTCAACCCCAACATGAGGTTTGGTGGAGTGTTAGGCTGGTCCACAACTAAACATTAGCAAACTGCTATTGCACAACAAGCCTCGCACTTAAGTTTTTTTTTAACTAGCCCGCCGGGCTAGTAAATTGAGTTTTTTGCTAGCCCGCAGCAAGTTTTACTAGCCCTGTATAAATTAATATTGAATTTTACACAAGGTTATTAGGTCAAGTAACTAAAACAAATTATTAGTTTCTACTTTCTCATCCCCGCCCTCATTGTTTTTTGCCTCCACATCGCTGTCTACTTTTTACTAGTCCGCCGGGCTAGCAAAGTGGGCCATTTTACTAGCCCGCAGCTGTTTTTACTCGACAATGACCGCCAGGCTAGTGCTAAGGTCGAGCCCTGCACAATCACTTTGCAATCACTACTACATCCAACAGTCTTGCACTGTTTCTCGCACCAGGTTCACTGCCAGTAACTACCAAACACGCGAGAAGCTGTGGAAGTGTGTTTGACTCAGTATGCTTTCTAGTGCAAGAGCCGGGAAGTGGGGGGGGGGGGGGTTTAGGGTTAGGGTTAAATATCACGCCTGCAACCAAATGCATGAGCATACATAAGGACTGCATACAGTACGTGTTACGTGTGCACAAAGTGATTACGAAGATCTCAACATCAGATTGCTCACTGGTTCAAACAATCACGTTGATGCCGCATGCAATGCTATTAATTCCTGCTACTTCAATAGTTGAGTCAAACAAAAAACTCTACAGAAGCGACAATTTTGTTAGTGCAGTCAATAGTCAAGACACTTTTAGCTACATTTACAAAAATACACCACAGACTCTACTGTCAGTAAACAGACGGAATAGTGAGACAGCGGCTGTAATTACAAGCCAATAAACATGCATTTCGGGGATTTTGCATGTCTGACTCCTTGCAAACTATGTTGCTGTCAATAAAGTACAGGACAGTTGGTTAATGCACTAAGCTTTAAGAGTCAACGCCTACACATTAGGGCTGGAATACAGCCGAGACTTGTTGACTCATGATTCGGATCGCTCTCCCAAATCCACATTGTTGGTGTGCCTGAACATAATAGCAGTAGTATAGTAATTTATCCAAAATTCTAGATCCGGTTTTTGTTCCTGTTAACCCTGTTACCGAGTTTTAGAAATGGCACTTTGACGGCCATTGGCACTAAAATAATCCCGCCGTCAAGGGGTTAACAGGGGGTGGACAGATTCACCTCATACTCCCAGCAATCTCCCTCACCCCATCCCTCCACCTCGTCCCCGATACAGCGCATCCTCCCTCTTCAGCCCAACCCTCCTACTCTCCTCCTCCTACTTCCTTCTTCCATCACCTCTTAACGTTATTCTTTGGTCGTCCCCTACTTCACTTTTGCTTACAATTATGGAAAGATGCAGTGGATGGTTGTGATATACTGGACTCACTGGTGTTTCAGAACATTCATTTGCAAGGGTTTAAAAAACTTCTACTTCTCTGAGGGGATAGTGTGCTTCTGCGAACATGAAGCACGATCTCCCAGTGCTAATATAAATTAGCATTGAAGTAAATAGGGAAAAAACTGTTGCAAACTACACACTGACTATGAGAAAGGTCCTGCTAGGAACGAAACGTCAGGCCCTCTAACTTTTGAGACAAATTACAGTGTGTAATATTGTAAGGGCATTCCCACAGGCCTTCCTTCATTACACAAACAAAATGCACTGTATCTTGAGTTTCGCCATTTACCGAATTCTGTGCTGCGTCAAGACGGCTCTCCCCTCCCCGTCAAGAGAGCGCAGCTCCTCATCTGTGAAGGAAGCCTGGTCGCCATAGCAGCCGACATCGTCGATGCCGCTGGCTATCTTCCCGGTCAGCCCTTCCTCAGCCCGGATGGGGCTGGCTGAGTTCCGGCAGTAAGTGGCCACACCTGAGCGGACAAAGTAATATCGTCAAGGTGTCACAGAGGCAGAACAGTGGCCGATCATTTGGGTTCACTTAAAGGGAGGGTACATCAATTTGTAAAGTGCCGAACTTTGGAACATTCCAAATTTGAGAAATTATTTATTCATCAGGAAGTTTGGAATGATATCAGACAATCCGTGAAATTTTAGCGCTCATAAATCTGCTGCAATCGAGAAAAAATTTTTTTTGTTGAATTTCCAACAATCACTCCATTAAATGATAGTTGGAACAGAGTTCCTAACAAATACCGCCCACTTCGTAGCATTTCATTTTGTTGCCGCATTTTTTTTCTGCTGACATTTTTGACAGACGGAGCCTTATTAAGTCCCAGAGTTAGTATCAATATATCAGGCCATAGGCTCGCTGAGCTTTGCAGCTTTCTGGAATTCATTTCAAGTGCCCTGCACTTTGACTACACTGTCTATCTGAGTACCTGAATAGCCAGTCCTTTTCCTTGAGAAGCTGAAATAGGAGCTGTATCCATCAACATTGGCTATGTCTACATCCAGTAAGTCCCCTGTTGAAGGAAAAAAATCTTGCCATTAATTTAAAGTACACAATATTTACATGAATGTAAATCCACAGACTAACATTCATTGGCTGGCTGTAAATTTGGATATGATTTGAAAAAAAAGTCTTACTCCAGTCTTATCAATTTCAATATTTTGCACATTGATCAAAATATCAAAGTTATTTTAAAAGGAGTACAAGGACTACACTTACTTACTGTAGCAAGTTCTATCATGTTGTTGAATACTCACACAAGTACTCAGTAGTAGTAGCAGTAGCTACTGTAGTACTAGTAGTACTAGTACTAGTAGTACTACTACTAGTACTAGTACTAGTACTACTACACCTGTAGCAGTACAACAAGTACTATATATTAAAGTACTTAGTAATAGTTGTACAGTAGTACACTTGAGCAGAAATTGTACCGACAGTATACTGACAGTATACTGAGTACAGTATATGTAATGATGTACAGTAACTAACTGTAGCCCGTGTAATTATGTTTTATTTTAATTTGTTCATATTTTGATCATCGTACAACCATGTCCATGCCCATGGCATTGGCATTGCCCATGGACATGGTACAACAACAAAGGCTAAGGCCTACATGCGACAGCTAAAATATAAGTACGTGTGTACTCAGAACAAGCCCACACATTCTACTTCCGTAGGGCTACTTGCTTTAGACCAGGACAGGAGAGGGACGTACAGCAAATCCCTGGTGAATGTCGTCTGATGATCAAAATATAAAAAGGTGGGCAAACGCTAATTATTGTACTTTGCAGCTATGTATTGTAGCCTTTTGTATTTGTAGCAATGGCAACTTTTTGGCAAGTCATAATTAGGCCTATGACATGTCACTTGTCAATGTCAGGACAGGTGACAGTCAGTGACAGTGAGTTCATGGGCATGGAGCTATAGCTCCACTATGGTCATGATCAGATGATAGTGAGTCACAGTGTTGTCCACATATGTGTACTATTACCAGTGTTATAGCTAGGGTATTTTTAGTGGTGGTTCAAATTTCACCAACAAGAAGTCGCTCTCGTGAACGAAGCCTCACGATTAGCGACTGCGGTAAAAATGATAGCATGTACTGTTATTACATGTACTGTTAAATTAAATTAATTAATCACATAAAAATGATTAATTAATTAATCAAATTAACTTTACTGCAAGTTTTGTTGTTAGTCATGTACAGTGTATAAATAATTTATTAACAAGTAAACTGAACAACAAAACTTGAAGAATAATGTACATGTTTGAATTGACTGTGTGTGCACTCGGTACATGTGGAATGATTAGTAGACTTTCGCCAGCCCTTACAGTTGTTTTCTAACAAATAAACTAATGTTTATTACAGTTATACTAGCGATGTTTCAAGTTTCGCGGTCAACTAAAGTGTATTTTCCAAAATTCTGGAAAATTTGAGAAGGATTTCAATTTTCATTCATTTCTTGAGATATCGGAAGTTGAAATCTTTAAAATCGCTCCGTGCGGCCGCGGTAGATCGAGCCAAAATGACGGAGAAAAAAAGAGAGTCAAACTAGCGTTTTTCGACCGCCGTCCAAATTTGTCAATTTTACCCTCAACTTGAAGCCTGTATTCTCTGATTTTTATTCATACATTTTGTACCACTATCAAAATTAATAACGAAGGGAATAATATTAAACTACGCGGAAACAACATTCGGAGACAAACGATGAAAGTAGCGTATTTTAGTTATGACCAATTTCCATTCGCAACGTTACTGAGGTTGGCAAGTCTAGGTGTGGTTTCCGCCTCTAGGTATAGCCATAGCGACACTACAGGAGCAGTAGGGCCGAAACCAGCCTACGCGCGGCACATGTGACATGACACAACACGTCTTTGCACACACTGTATACTGCACAGTGCACGTGCACAGCGGCCACATGGCTGCATACGCGTTACGACTACGATCACGCTGCACTACTCAAGCCTGATCGGAACTTCCAGAACAAGTATTAGCGAGACGGTTACGCTACAAAAAAATACAATTTATTTTACTACCGAAACCAAACATAGATTGGGGTAATAATGGGGTGAACATAGTGCCGGTCGGAAGCATTGTTTTTCACCAGGAGTGGTGGACGGAAATTATCCGTGGTGGTCGGCCCCGTCCACCGCCGACCAGCGTAGCTATAACACTGACTATTACTATTATGATGTATATTGGAAAATCTTTCCGAACCGGCAAATGTCAGTACATTCATCATCAACATTCATGGTATCTATACAATCTAGTATTATAACATTAAGTCCTACTTCTACTCAGTTCTACTGAATAGTAAATCTAAGGCTAAGCCAAAGGCTTATTTTTTTATACATTTTTGTTTATGCCAGTTTAACTAGCAAGTAGCATGGTTTAAATTGTTGGTAGTCCGAGTAACTTGGACTCGACAAGTCACCCATTTTTTTATCGAATTTTGAAATTTTGAAGGTCGGCTCACCCAAGCCTCAAAATGTCAAAATTCGATAAAAAAGGGTGACTCGTCGAGTCCAAGTAAGTAGTCCCACTTACTGTGCCGCTAGGAGTAGGAGCTTCCCTTAAACGAGTTTTGAGTACGACAGACAATCTCAAAACTCAGTTTGGGGGAGCTCCTACTCCTAGCGGCCCAGTGAGTAAGTGGGACTAGGGTCCAAGTTACTCGGACTTTTATTGGAAGAAAACTCCAACTTACCATGATGGATAAAATTAAAAATTACAGCTTGCAAGTGGAAACCATTGCATGAATAAAATAAAATAGATAGGTAATTAGTCAACTATTTTGCTATGACTAGTAATAGTATGAATGAGTATGACATGAGTATGACCCCGGTGACAGGCGTTTATTTTGACCATTATTTTTTTTGCATAGCGGCAAGGCGGGCCAAGGCCAGGGGGTTTGTCGTCTGCTTCGCCAACGGAGAAAACTTACTTGTAACTTTCGTTTCCTGCAGGCAAATGATGTCAGAGTCCAGTGAATCCAGAAGATTCTTGATGGAAACCTTGGTAGCCCTTATACCGTTTATGTTCCAAGATAAAATATCCATTGTATTTTGAGAAACTCTGCGTTAAAAATTAAAATTGCAAAACCCGCTCATTCTCGCCATCCTCTTTTATTGGCCGCCATCTTTTCGCTGGTACTACATGTACATAATTGTCCATTAGTTTGTACGGCGCAAACGCGTGCAAACGTGCAGCAACCAGCTAAAAAAATAATGTTTACATCTTTGTAAGGATAGAGGGCGCTAGATACCTAAACCATAGACCTCTATTAGATAGAACGCTGTACAAAAACATTAACCTTTCAAGTCAAAATATTCCACACCAAAAAGTTTTCTGTTCTTGTAGCTATACTGAAAACTGATATACAAAAATGTTGCAAACTGCTTACTGACTAAAATTACCAAAATGCAAATCTCAAAATTGCGTGGGCCTGACGTTTCGATCCTAGCAGGACCTTTCCCAAAAGCAGAGTGACAAGGACAAAACAGATACATGTATAATTGTACACGAAGGAAGGGGGAGAGAGTGAGTAGGACACGGATGAGAAACAAATGACAGAGGAAAGCTGGTAGGGTGAGAATATACTAAAAATTGTTAGTTTGGGCATTTACCTGTCAGATTCTTAAAATAATGTTTGTGGTCTTAAAAAAGAAAAATTGGGGTAAACAGAATCATCGAGCTCGGCGGAGCCATCTGGGATCGATTACCAAATCCTGCACCCTCAGCTACCACACATGTCATGTCACTGCAGGCGCAGATTCCTAACTCATATAATTTCCATTCCCGTTACTTTTAACCCCGAATAAAGGGAATCTCTTCTGTGGTCGACATGAATTCATGAACAATGTTCCAGTTGGTATTCATAAATCAATTATTTCCTTAAGCTATCGCAACAACTAAAAGGCAAGTAAAATAATGTTCTGATGCATTTTATAGAACGTATTTGTATTAAAACGGTTCAATTACCCAAAGAAAATAAAAAATCGTTATACAAAATAATGTTCATGTTTTTACACTGTGCTTATTTTAACAACACAGCTGAAGGAAATATCATTATCCCAGTGCATTATTTCCTCGTGCTTGAAGTTCAGTGTAATAGACGGAATTGATGAGGCCTTTTTATCGGCAGCTGATTCGATGTCTTCCCTTGCACTGAAAAAAAAATGTTGTCGTGGCCCATGTTGTCGATCTCCTAACCTGGTAACTCGTCTCGCTCTTCTGATTGAGCCCAGGAGAAACGACAACAACTTGGGACAGCAGCACATCTAATATGTGACACGGCACAACGACATGAGGAATATCCCACCAAAACACTTTTTGAGTAAACAACGCCTGAAGCTAAAGTATCTTCACAAGTTCGATTACAAATCAATGTTCTTTTGTTTGTATTTTCGGAAATTTTAAGTATTAGAGAATATTATATTTTGATATCATTTGAAAGCTAATGGTATACTCTTTCACATCATTAGAAAACCTCAAAATCTCAAAGTGGGGTTATTTCTCATTATGCTGTGCCGGGTCACATATTGCTGCTTGCCTCATACGCAAGAAGAAGAAGTAGCACCGAAAATTCATTGCTTTCCATCATTACATGAATGCGTTCGATTAGCTTTCCCTGAGTGGACCAGGGTTACCCCCCCCCTCCTGACGTTGCTCTCACACTGGGAAATGATTACTGGGGGCACCGTGACGTCAGAGCCAACAGGAGGCTGACCGGGGTAGACTCGGAGAAGCTAATCGAACGGACTAATCTACTGTCGAAGTTAATCTAACGGGATTATTGGCAAAGCTAATCGAACGAGCTTATTGTCGGAGCTAATCTAACGGGCTTATTGTCGAAGTTAATCGAACGGGCTTATTATGGCAAATTTAATCAAAAGGGCTTATTGGCAAAGCTAATCTAACGGGCTTATTGGCAAAGTTAATCGAACAGGCTTATTATGGCAACGTTAACCAAAAGGGCTTATTGGCAAAGCTAATCGAACGGGCTTATTGTCGAAGCTAATCTAAGGGGCTTAGTGTCGAAGCTAATCTAAGTCTAACGGGCTTATTGTCGAAGCTAATCGAACGGGCTTATTGTCGAAGCTAATCTAACGGGCTTAGTGTCGAAGCTAATCTAACGGGCTTATTGTCGAAGCTAATCTAACGGGCTTATTGTCGAAGCTAATCTAACGGGCTTATTGTCGAAGCTAATCTAACGGGCTTATTGTCGAAGCTAATCTAATGGGCTTATTGTCGAAGCTAATCTAATGGGCTTATTGTCGAAGCTGGCTTATTGTCGAAGCTAATCGCTAGTAATTTGACTTGGACACCTGCACATTTCAGGGGGTGTATTTCTGGGGTTAATTAACAGAAAGTCCAATTGGCTAGCAACACCAACGTTGAAAAGAAAATGAGAGATGACTCTAAAGGTCCAATCTGCAATTTGGAGTAGCTATAGTTACAAGACCTGAGAAACTTTTGGATGTTGAATTTTTCGTCTCGAAAGTGAGGGATTTTGCACTGCGTTCTATGAGAGCTTGATTTAGAGTTCTGCAACCTTACATGAACCGCTATTTTCCGTCTATGAATGCCAGTGTCTGGGCCAGCAGCACCAGACTATGGGGCGCTTTCCAATAGCCACACGCACCGACAGATCTTGGTATTTTCTGGTGTGCATGGACGCGGTGGAGTTTGGATCGCGATCCGGTCTCAACTATCACTATCAGCTCGTCCCATCACGAGATTTTTCGCCAAGAGGAAGCAACGTGTGACTAAGTCTTCAAAATATCGCAATTCGACAAACAAACAAACAATTAAAAGCCACAAATCCTGTTCTGCAGAATGTACATTGGCGATTCAATGTCTCCCGTGGGTGTCACTAGAAAACAGGATTCGGGTGTGTGGTTTCCCCCGTCTCCATGTCGCGTTACCCGAAGATGTATTTCCTCCTTTCGCTGTAACGGCATACGGGGGAAACCATGCCAACAAAAATAATTATTCCTATCACGGTCTGGCAGTAACCACAATATGTGACCCGGCACAGCGACATGAGGAATATCCCACCAAAACACTTTTCGCGTAAACAACGCCTGAAGTCAAAGTATCTTCTCAATTCGACCATTTTTTTAATAATTTTTTTTCGGGAAGTTAATGTATTGGAGGATATTATGTCCAAAGGATTGTTCCGAAATCCGTCTCTAAATGTTGAATGAGTGTTTGTGTACTGTTTTCATGAAAATGTAAAGTTCCTGCCTTTTTGAATGGCCGCTTTCGAGGAGTTAGAATGGTGCTGCTATATTGTGTCTGGTACCAAATGAACGAGCGAAGTCCCCTTGTACTATTTACAACAAAGTTCACACGGAAATAATTTTTATATCAGTTGAAAGCTAATGGTATACTCTTTCACATCATTGGAAAATCTCACAATCCCAAGAGTGGGGATTATTCCTCATTATGCTGTGCCGGGTCACATATGCCCACGTGTGAGGTTTTGTGGCTGAGGATGTCCGCCAGTGACACCGAACGTTACATTTTGTACACAGCACCTGGATCGTCATTATACTTCCTGCATCCACACGGCTGAGGCCTGCAGCGTCCCTGAAACTTTTGATCTTTTGAACTATTGAGCATAGACCCTATACTTTGGGAACGGAAAAGCAAGATTTTCTTGGGCAAAATACGAGACTTTTAATCTGTAAAGGCCCAATACAACATTGGGGAGATCGTAAAGCATCGATGTCCACAGATTTCCTTCTAATTTACACAGTTTGTAAATGGCCATGGTAAAATCCTCATGTTGAAATCTTATGGTCAGTGATGCTGTACTTCTCGAGAAATCTTCGCTCAAACATCGACAAATGAGTTTATCACTCGCGATTAATAAACTATTTCTTACACTACAGGCTGGTGCGTAAACTATGACTTTCTTTTGCATTGTTCTACTTTATCAGATTACCATTTTGAGCTAAAACCTTCGCAGTATATTGCTTTTTTTGTTTTCATGTTTAATGGTTTAGCACATGGTTTAAATGTGGCAATCTTTTGACCTTTACCAATGTTCTATAGGGCCTTTAAGATTTCTATGTGCTTTTTTTCTCGCGGTTTACTGGTGTGAATTATGTTGGCCTTATTTTTTTTTGCGAATTGAGGGAATAGAAACAGCACGATAGCGTCCCTGGTGATGAGTACAACATGTAAGTAGGTTCTTCCCTTCGTCCCTATGATATCCAGTTTTGTGAATAATACTGTCTGTGCGGTCATAGTAATAATAATAATAATAACAATAGCGTCCATGGATCCGGCTCAGACTATGGCTTCGTCTCCGTCTGGCAAAACCCGAAGAAATCCAGGGTTGTGTTTTGTTGTCGAATTCAAATGTTTGGTTTGCATGAGAAGTATAGGCCTACAATGTATTCGCCATGGAACTGGGGCCAAACGTTTGTTTCTAGATGTCTGGTACATTTTAACGGGCATATACCCGAAATAAGACCGAAGCTTAAGCCCGAGCCTAATTAGCCTTCATTTCGTAAGCGGCCATAGAGCCAATGGATTCGGATTCTGCCTGACAAGTGAGGCCGTGTCCGAATCGGTTGTCTATAGAGCTACGGCTAGATCTTCGCTCCATTGGAAACACACAGGGATGCGAAGACAATAGCCCTCGCCGTATAGCTCTGGAACCCCGTTTCGGACGCATACTTTTTTTTCGTAGGAGGGTTTGGGGCAATTTTAATAAATTATCATTAAAAAAAAGGCGTGTCCATTTTTTTAAAAAGAAAATTACGACAGAAGAAGATTACGACACCCCATTTATGATACTTGCCCTTAACCCTCCTACGAAAAAAAAATTACACGTTTCGGACACGGCCTGAGACTGCAAAAAAAATAATGGCGTTGATGTGATGCGCGCCCTCTTTAGTCCCAAGACAGCCAGACCGGTACACCTGCATCATCTTGTATCATCCGATACCTTTAAGCCTTTAATCCAGCGGCGGGATGGGCCTGTCTTTGACATCCCGAGTCTGTTTATCTTTAATAAGTGGGAAATGTTCCGCTGACGTCATCATTATGTGTGTGTCTGTGTGTGTGGGAGGGGGGGGGGGGACTCCAGGTTCCCTGGTAACCGCACTGGCATACTGAACGGAAGGAGGGACTTCCTCGCACAAGTTTGCCTGGTTGTGTGTAGGGAAAAGGTCAGTGCTTAGTGTGCGAGTTGTTCACGCACTATACTGAGAGTACGGGAACAGACAAGAAGAGTCTCATTCATTACCCACGCACGATCGGGCTTTGTGCGTGAGCGACTTAAGCGAGCCTATAGCGGAGTTGAGTCCGTCCGAGGGACCGTGTGAACTTGACAGAGCGGGCACGGTGCAACAACTCGCCAGTAGCAACGGGGTGCGCTAGCCGGTCGTGATTCGCCGAGTGAAGCAACGCAGCTCCGAGTTTCAAGAACCACACATTGAAGAATAGATCGCCGGATTGCTGCTTCTCGTCCGCCACCCCCCCCCCCCAAAAAAAAAAGAAGAACGACAAAATATCCAAGCCTCTACGCTCCAGTCCGATTGGAGGACGGAAACTGGGTTGAGGTCACAGTCTTTATCGGCAGTACAGGGCTGG
Organism: Luidia sarsii; assembly: GCA_949987565.1. NCBI lineage: Eukaryota > Metazoa > Echinodermata > Asteroidea > Paxillosida > Luidiidae > Luidia > Luidia sarsii. The sequence continues at coordinate 26,301,895 of OX465103.1, read as the reverse complement.
TCATCGCTTTGTTGCTGGTCGCGGTGTTGGTCACTGATGTTACAGCCGATTCCTGTGACAGCAACAATTCCAAACAGGATTATGTCGACCGCCAAGGATGTTCATTGTGAGGATCGACAGGTAGGTCAACTATATCAATGGCAAATTATTATTGTATAATTATAGGCAGCTGCCAGTTCTTGTTACCAGTTCGTTTTGAAGACGAATCAACTCTGGCCAACATGAAAAGTTCATGTCTGTGTGAGAGTGTCAAGAGTCAAGAGTGATATTTTCGTGATATCTGACTGCACTCGGGTCTTTACTAATAATTATTATTAGGCCTATACCGTTCACCTTTTAAGCCCCTCCTAAGCTGTATGGCCTCAGCTAGCTCAAAGGGAGTCGACTAGTATTATGTGTTGCAATGCATTATTACATGTATATTCGAAACTGAAGACTTTGTTCGTCAGTTTTTAGTCCGAGATTGAATCATCGCAAGATCACCGCTTTCAGTTTCTCGTCGTAGTATTTGCTTTTGCAAGCCGCGATTTGTATATAGGATGACTCTAAACGTATTCTTTATACGAAACCAATGGTCTTGTATACGCCTTTGGTCTTAAGATATGCTCCTTAATTGTTTATCGAATACAATTTGTTTAAACACACATGGTACTTTCAGAGTAATGGGTCTGGATACATCATATCAAAATCTCCATAAAACATTACATTCATTTCCGCACTGTTTCACTTCAGCTTCTGTCATAGAAGTTGTACCAGTCCAGGAAGTTCATCTCTCCGCAGATTTAGTGGGAAATCACGGTCGTTACCTTTCTCCAAATATGGCACCTCTCCAAAAATGTAGTTGATTTGACGTTTCGATCCCGGCAGAACCTTTCTGAAAGGCGGAGTTAGACAACACCAATAATGATTGCTTTCCCGATTTTCAAGAAAATACTCACTCACTGAATGGCGAAAACAATGGCTATTTATCACAATCCGGTAATGAGAATTGTTTTATCATGGCAAAATCGCCAACCACAAGGCCCCAGGCAGGCCACTAATAGAACACTAATAACGTACCGACAGCACCATGCACAATATATCGGCAGCGTAACAGGCAATTGGTCCATCGGGGCTGGCTCTGAAAATGGAAACAATGCGACTCAAAAAATGCGTCCACGAGTCTGGAGAATAGCTCAAGCCCTGTGTGTGCGTGCATATTATTTTGTGGTCGTTCAATGGGATACTGTTTATGTGCACACGGGTGCCATCAAAACGTATTTCGCCATATAGGCGGGGCGTGCATGCTGCACACGCAAGCGCTGGCATCCGGATGCTTTCAAGCCATGTAAATGCATTACCCGTCCACACATGGCCTAATCGTTACTAAGACAGGGCCCACACATCCACACATCTATACTGCACGATCGATATCATCTCGACAGAAAATAATTCTTGCAGCACGCGTCTACACTCCATCTCTGTATACATTCTGACCGCAATATCATTATCAAAATTGATAAAGGAAAAACTGACTGGGAAGTTTTGTCTTTAACAACTTCAGTTAATTTACATACCTGGGTACATGTAGGCCTCTAGGTTACGCATCTAGTGATACAACAACGGAGACTAGAATATAGACAGGAATTATTCACAAAGTTCTGGCCCTGTTGCATTCAATGTCATTGCGAAATGTTCAAAACCCCTTACAAGTTACTGACTAGGAATGTACGGGGTTTTTTTTATAAACGAAAATTAACAAATAAAGTAATACAAAAAGGAAGCGTGGGCCTATATCACCCGGCAACGAGATTCTTCCTGGAGGTCGTTCCTGCTGAACCCTGCATATTCATGAACACTCTTAACTCCGATTGTCCAAACGTCTGAGAGTATATAGAGTATTCATGAATAATGCATGAACATGATGTTATGACAATAATTGGCCAATTAGACTAGAAGGGACCGGGTGCAAAACGGGTGCAAAGTGCAAACTGAATCAAATGACCAAAAATGCAACTCTGTAAGAGATGATAGCGCCATGGTGTTTCGATCCTAGCAGGACCTTTCTTAGTATTAAAGCCATGCAGAGACACTCCGTGGTTGAAAATCGTTCTGCTCATGAAAAAGTCCCAGCTAGGATCGATACGTCAGGCTCTCTCTAAAAATTTTTTTATTACAACCGTTGCCTGACCAAAATATTAGAGGGTCTGCGAACTTTCGATCCTATAGCGTGAATATGCGAGACCGCGCCCAAAGTCGGAATATTTTCGACATCCTATAGAAAAAAAAGAGAGTCCGTTTTCGCGTTTCGTATTATAATGTCGTCATGCCCTCTCACATTACTTTGGCAGATTCACATTATCGTGGGCACATTTTGTTTTCAGTCATTCTGCCCCCGCGTGAACCCCACTTCATCTGCTTCTGATGAATCGTTAGGGGATTACTACATATGTGACCCGGCACAGCATAATGAGGAATAACCCCATTTTTGAGATTTATAGGTTTTCTAATGATGTGAAAGAGTATACCATTAGCTTTCAAATGATATCAAAATATAATATCCTCTAATACTTAAAATTTCCAAAAATACAAAAAAAAAGAAAATTGATTTGTAATCGAATTGTGAAGATACTTTAACTTCAGGCGTTGTTTACTCAAAAAGTGTTTTGGTGGGATATTTCTCATGTCGTTGTGCCGGGTCACATGTGCGCGACCGGCCTTATGCGCGGTCAGGCACATTCCTCCCTCCCCCCTTACGGATACCTCCCGCCCCCATCACCCTTCCTGCGTGTGTCTGCCCGCGATGGATGACACTGTTTATTATTCAATCACCCAGAGGAGGCCTCCTTTATTTTGGTTTCGGTCTTTCTGTTTTTTTCCCTCCCCCTTCTTATTCAACGGTGGTTTTTTTTGGCCGTCCTCCATGTGTAATGAGCACTGCTGTAGCCTCTCGATGCTTTACCCGATCGCCTTGCCTTCCTATACATAGGCCTAATGCATACTTCCTTGTGTGTGTTGGCCTAGTATAAATACACGTGTATCCTTGGCCTCATTGGAGATCTGTTGTTTTGTGACGTCTCTTGTAAATCTGTGTGATTTCATAAAACACTGTGAGTAACGTATAAGAGCTTTCAGTTTGCTCTGAAACTTAAAGGCACTATGATTATATATAGGCCTACTACATCGGTGAAGGTCAAAAGATTGCCACAGTTTGGGTGTCCCTCCCTCTACCTCCATGGTTAAATCATTAAACATTTCCAAAAAAAGAAAACCTGCGAAGGTTTTAGCTGAAATGGTAATCTGAGAAAGTAGAAAAAGGTAGAAGAAAAATCCGTCATGGTTTTCGGCCCGTTCTGTAGTGTAAGAAAACGTTTATTACTCGCGAGTAATGTCGATGTTTGAGTGAAGATTTCTCGAGAAGTACAGCATCACAGACCGTAAGATTTCAGCATGAGGATTCTATCGTGACCATCTACAAATTGTGTAAATAAGAAGGAAATCTGTGGACGTCGATGTTTTGCGATCTTCCCAATGTTGTATTGGGCCTTTAAAGAAATGCAAATAATATTGTTCCAAAATATTGATTATGACTGACTAAAAATCCAATGACCAAAATGCAAATCTCAAAAACTAAAAGAGCCCGACGTTTCCATCATTTTATTAGTAGGACCTCTCTGCCTTTGAGAAAGGTCCTGCTATAGGATCGAAACGTCGGGCCCTTTATTAAATTCTCAACGACTAGTTTGTTCTGATGTACACATATACATGTAGTGTACAGTACAGGGGTGTACATGTACTACATGTTCATGTACATGCATACAAAACCTCTCACATTTTTTTGTATCCTTGTGGAGACATTGCTTTGTTCTTGTGCACCGAACAACCATGTGTTGTACAAATGGTCCCAATTCACGACATTCACTTTCCTAGGCAGGCAGTAATGTGGACCATTTGGACCGACAGTCTGGCAAACGGCATCAGACGAACAAGGAAGGGAAATCGGGATATCGACCCGGCCTCCTTATAGCTTTCTTGTTTCCTTTATGATAACAGCGGGGGCCCGTTGTTTTTTCCTATGCATTAAACAAGCTTTCTATTCCTGCATGGGATAATGTGCAGTGGAACGGTTATTTCAAAAAGATTCACTAGGCCCAAAGGGAGCTAGACGTACCAAACTTTGATAATGATAACCGAGGTTGAAGGTAAAACAAAATGATGGCCTTGGTCCCGGCTACAGAAGATTCTTCATAAATTGTTTTATGAAGTTAATACAAAAACTGTTGCAAACTGCTCACTGACTAAAATGACCTGCAATACATCAATCTCTAAAGTTAGAGGGCCAGACGTTTCGATCCTATATAGCAGGACCTTTGCAGTTTGAGAAAGGTCCTGCTATAGGATAGAAACGTCAGACCCTGTAAATTGTTTTATGAATAGTAATAGGAACGTTTTTGTAGTTAGGATTTTATTTTTTTGACTGAGGAAAGAATTCTTGAATACCGTCCGAGCTGCCTGAATAGTTTTCACCAGGCATCGGGCAAAGCACTGGGCATTCAGTGCTTATTACGTCCAGCAGGGCATGCAAACGAATTGCATTCTCCTCGACGCAAACATCATGTTTTATCATTATACATGTATCTATATGATTTAAGAACTCTTCTCAATTCCCAGATAAGAATGTTCCTATAATGAAATACAGCCATCGCCCCATTGAACGGGAAACCAAGGAAATGGTATTTTGGGGTTTGGTAGTACATGTACAATTACTGTAGTCAGTTTGACTCATTATAATTATTTTGGGAAAAAAACAAAAAGGCTTTCCTGGTTCAAGTACCACGGTCGGATAGCACAGTGTTTGGAACAAACATACATCGCACGGAGCATCTACGACTATACGCACGACTATACGCACGACTATACGACCACTATACGGACGACGATACGGACGGCTATACGCACGACTGTACGACCACTATTATGACGACTGTATGATATACGAACATCGGACTTCCGGTAGACCCCGTGCGTCACCCTGAGGGCACTCGGTGTATAGACCCATTTGACCCCATCTACGTGGACGCGGCCATGTCTGGGGGCCTATCAGTCTCACATACCATTATCAACCTCTGTGTGTATAGTAGATGTATCAGTCACCCGATAGGCACACACAAAGAGCGTGCGGTGGCCCCCAGCTATGGCGGCTTCGGGGAAGGATTCCCCGAATGGGTCTATACGCAGTCTTACCACGCTGCGTATATCTGTCGATAATTACAATCGCGGAATGAGGCCCTAACGCCGGTTCGTGGACTTGCCCGGCGAATCCAGTGGCGACGAAGAGGCTTCCAATAATTGCACACCGGTCTATACGGGAGCCGCCGGCCGTAGCCGTGGCTGCAGCCTTTTTCCCCATAGACGTGCGCGTTACATCCGGCCACAGCCTTTGATACCCGCACAATCTATGCATTGGATTGGATTTATCTTTTCGATCAGGGGCCAATTTCATACTGGCGCCGCTTAAGCGTCAAAATGTGACGCAAAAACTCATGAGCCATGATCCCTTTGCCTATACCCAAAATTCACTTTTGTTTCACGCTAAGTAAAGAAGAGTGGACAACAAGTCAAAAGCAATGGACATCACATCGCAGTGTGGTTTGTAATCCTGCTTATATACGAGGAAGACTTTTTTCTGCTTAGCAGATTTTCACGCTTAAGCGGCTCTATGAAATTGGGCCGAGGCCTTTGGTTGCCGATCGCAATCCAGTGGGGGCGTCATCACGCTATCTACAGGTGCTGCCACTCTTCCGCACAAAGATGACACCATTTCCCAGGAAGCGTGGTAATACTCTCCGAGCTATAAATAGCCAGACAGACTTCAAGCTCAACATATCATCCCTTTAAGATGATGACGCAATGGCGGGCTTTTAAAATAGCCCATTTGTAGTATTTCTGTTTTGTGTGTGTGCAAATGAGGGACGTCCGTGTGGTTCCCTGACTTCTCAGAGCAGTCCCCACGTCGCCATTTACATCAGAATTAATCCAGCCAGACACCGCCCCCTAAATCTCCGCAGTGGCCCACCGGCCATAGCTTATAAGAATTCATTTCCCATCATGTAGCGCGTGGCGTGCCGTGGAATATGTGACCCGGCACAGCATAATGAGGAATAATCCCCTCTCTTGAGATTGTGAGTTTTTCCAATGATGTGAAAGAGTATACCATTAGCTTTCAACTGATATAAAAATTATTTCCGTGTGAACTTTGTTGTAAATAGTACAAGGGGACTTCGCTCGTTCATTTGGTACCAAACACAATACAGCAGCCAATACAGAGGGAACCACACGGACGACTGCCGTAACAACAGCCACTGCGTTTCCGAAAATGCAAAAACACACTCCACGAATTGATTTCGACATGCATTTTGACGATATTTTGACTTTCGAGAGCGTTTACTCGAAACGGACTTTCGGAGTAGATGCCTCGTTACGCCATCTTAGGTCACATTGATTTTGTAGTCAACCGGTTCTTGTTTTTGACCGCGACCGCCAAATCTCACTCGAAATCATCTGCAACTACGCCCTCTTGTGTCGAGTTGAAGCATAATAGCTGATTGAGGGCCTTCCACTGCGTTGTCTCCATTATTTGAATTTATCCTTTATAAAGCAACTTGCACAAATACGGAGGCCTTGGGGTTCGACTTTGAAGAAAACGACTCACAAGTTTTAACTTCATACAAACAATTCCAAACCCGTCCTTTTCAGACAGGTTTGGCAAAGCAAGACAAAGTGTTTGCCAACGATTTCGCTCAGAATGTTTTGACCGACATCTTCACTGTTCAGGTTGTGGTTTGTTTCCGAATTTGAAGGTTTGTTGGCTTGATAGGTATACAGAGAATTCCCCAGAAAACTGGGGCCAAACGCTTGTTTCTAGATGCCTGTGATATTATAACGAGTAAGAGAAAAATATGACCGAAGTCTAAGCCCGAGCCTAAGCCTTCATTTCGAAAACTGCCTATATAGTCGCTCCGAACGATCTTGTGAAGAAGACCCACAGTGACGAGCGCCCTCAATGAGAAATTTTCAGGCACTTTTCATTTTCATTATTAGTTTTTGTACGTTATTTTTTTACGTGGGGGGTATTGATCAAGATGCGTGTATATCCAAGTTTCTTGACGACCCTTGAGATAATCATGCCACTCAGTGAACGGGCACAATACGCGCAGTTTCTCGGATTATTATCACACCCTTGTCATGTTTTGTTTGTACCTTTCGGGGAAGGGCGGCTCCTGACAAATCCCGTGGCGTCAGACCTAAAAGCGCTAACCAAAAGAGTTTAATTTATCAACTAACAAGGATGCGCACATAATCATTTTTATTAAGGTGATCGGTGCATCCTTGCTGATTATGGAGAGTTCGAGTGTGTTTTTCCTTTAGGGAAAGGTCCTGCTAGGATCGAAACGTTCGGTAGGGCCTACTCTATTTGTTTGGGTAAAATTAAATCTAATTAATGATTTAAAGGAATTATTTCTAAATAAAAAAATGAAAGGCATGCTTTCGAGAATGTCCTTCTGGGATCGAAATGCCAGGAAGTTTTAGTCAAAGAGGCCAGTAAGCAGTTTTGCAACAATTTGCAACACTTCATGACATAATCTTCGTTAAACTTGAAGTGATATACAAAATTGTTGCAAACTGCTTACTGACTAAAATTACCAAAATGCAAATCTTAAAATTTAGTGGGCCTGACGTTTCGATCCTAGCTGGACCTTTCTCAAAGGCAGATAAAGGTCCTGCTATAGGATCGAAACGTCAGGCCCACTAAATTTTAAGCTTCGTTAAACTTATCTGTTTACATTTTTCATTATTTTGTGTGTGTGTGGGTGTGTGTGAATATTATTATTAGTAGTATTAGTGTGACACGGTTGTCAAAGTGTTTCCATTTGTATGCCTTATTTGGTCACGCGTGTATATATTTTCGCGCGTAATTATTTTTGTTCGGTTACCCTCGCGACGACTCGACGCGACTTGTCATGCAACATATACGTTTAGAGTTGTCGAAAGGTATATAAGGTATCACGGAGTAATCCCTTTTCGGTGGACCCCAGTGGCACCCCTATAATCTCCTTTGTACTATCCTTCAGTAGGAAGACGCACCCTTTAAATAATGGTCCTGGTACATTCGCTGTCTCGTCTTATGGTAATTTGTTTGTGGTGGTCTTTTGGTAATCTTAGTGACCAGGTGAAAGCGCGCGGTTTTTTGTTCGGGACGTTGATAAGGAAAAAGTGTGAGTGTTATTAAGGGTGAGAGAACCATTTTCGCTCTTGGAGAGAGAGAGAGAGGGGGGGGGGAGTACAAGTAAAAGTTGTCGAAGTGTTGTTGGGTCGCCACCCTAACCAGCTGGCCGCGGATTGGAGTCAGCCACCGCAGGTGTAGGTCCGGCTAACCAAAATAAAATGAATGTAGAGGCCGTGAGCCAAAACCACCGCTTCCTCCACTGGTGACTTGTCTTCACATGGCGGCAGCCTGGAGTCCAAGCAGGATATCTCTTCTCGATATAACGTAAGTTGCGTTATTGGTATTCTTTGGAGGACTGTGATCGTCAAGGTTGACTGACTGATCCAGATATTCATTTGTATTTACCCGTCACTGATGTGTTAAACTTTGATGACAAAGTGAAAGTGTGCAAAGTTGATGACGATTCGAAGTTTGATTTGAGACAAAAGTCTCAAAGTCTGGAAAGAAGGGTGATTTTTTTTTTATTAAACAAAACTGCAAAGATTGTCCTCATCCCATGTTGAGAGTCGAAAATCCAGAGATTTGTAGTTTGTTGGATATTTTGATTTATAGATGGCCATTTTCCGATGATGGAAGTATAACCCCCTAATCGCAATTCGCGTCGGAGGCCGAGACCGGCATATATCGACGACGACAGGCAGGGAACCACATCGGCGGGCATGTCAGGGCGACGAAGGGCGGACGAAGCCTGGACACAGGGAGGACCAAAACAGGCCGTAACTGACCGCCGTCACACGCACGCCTTGGGCAAACTTAAAATAATTTTACAAAGAAATTGCTTTGATTTGGTGTCTTAAACACATCTTCAGTTTATCTGTTTTATTTTTTATGTGTGTGCCGGGCGCAGCCATACTTATTGCTCAAAAATTTGCGTTTTTAATTGCATTAATTAGGCCCTATGCAAATTGTTTTCTTTTTGTGGAACAGTTTTGTTTAGTTTACCTTGATTTATTGATTATTATAGTACAGTGTGCATGGTACCTTTGGATTGGTGGTGTTTTCTGTTAATGTTAATTTGATTTCCTTCAAGAATTCAGATTAATTTTATTGGGATTTTTTTTCTGTGATTATTTTTGTTTACATTGCATTTTGTTTGGTTAATATTATGTAATTCTCTATTGATCGAATTAAATTAAGAATTAAGGTTATTTGTGCCTCCTTGTGTATTTTCTTGATGAGGTGTTACCGGTACCAATTATTTTTAGGAAATCGGTTGCCACATCAGAATTCCCTTCTTTTCTTTTTCGCTTCGATCTCGATTTGGTGCCACATGTAGGCCTACACACTGAACATCACATGCACAACACTCGGGCAGGCTGCCAGCGGGTTGCTATGACCTTTGACTTGATTGCTTTGGTCTGGTAGATTGCCTCCAGCACACAATGAACCAATGCCCAATTATGACTATGAGAAGTCACTGACTGAGGAGTTGGCTGCTTGGAAAGAATACCATACGGAAGCTTTAAAACGCCACCCGAATCTACTCAATTCCCGTGCATATTTTATTCATCCTCACTCGAAACCACTGGTTGATATTTCAGAAAAAAAGGTAAACTCATTTTATTCTGTACTAGTATTTTTTTTTTTCTGCTGCGTTTACAGGATTCCCCCGTCGACCGTACTTGTTCTGACAGGGAAGCGGAAATTAGAAAATGAATAAAAATCGGGGATTCCTTCTTTCGTGGCTTCCGTGATAACAATATGGCTTGCGTTGGTCTATCTCACCATGCCCACCTATATGGCGTGCAAAATTGACATTTATTCCAGTAATAGAGATGTCTCTATTACTAGCAAACGTGCCAAGTTAACAATATCACCAGTTTAGAGATATCTTTATTAATAATTTAGATATCTCTATTACACATTAGGAGTATAGATGTGTCTATTAGCAATAGAGATATCTCTGTTAACAATAGAGTTATCTCCATTACTTGAATAAATGTGAATTTTGCACGCCATATACCTGTACGTAACCACTGTACAACTACTAGAGGCGTGTGATACTACATGTACAGCACAGTACTTCCCCTAGCATTCAGTGTAGTGGGTGTCGTCAACAAGCAAGTTCTCTTCCCCCACTTCCTCGACGATCAACTCATTAATTCGCCTCGGAAATATCCAACTTGGACTTGGGAGCAACTGCCGGCAAAGTGTGTCCCTCCGTGGTGGTGTGTCCAGGGCCGATCACTGACACTAGTGACAGCCTGCCGTCGTTTCCCCGGGATTACCGAACAACCCAGGAAGTGAGATTCCGGCGATTGGGCCGAGACGAGAGGTGGTGGTGCTGGTGGGATCCTGTTTTTTAGGGGGGTGTTTTACTTTCGTTTCGGTACCAGGAAAGGGAGGAGGAGGAGAGGAACATGAGCGATCTTTCAAACAACGAGGGCGATGCTCCGGAATCTATAAAGGTTATTGATACGGGCAAAAAACAGGTAGGCTGGACGATCGGACATACATTTGTAGACGTCTTTCTATTGTCATTTACTGATCTATTATAGACTGATTGTGGTTTAGATTTTGTTTAAAAGTATTGTCACTTCACCGTTTACGGCTGTCTTGAACTTTGAAGACGGCAACTTCAAGTACTTGTTGTTTTAAATTTATGGGACTTTCCTTCCTCCAACAACAGCCTTCGTGGCATATAACTTATATCATGGAGGATCTTCTTATTCCTCCATGCTTATAATATCAAGGCAAAAGCAGAACTGTCTTAAACAAAGGGATGATACTTAATAGTAATAGCACAACATTGGTCAAGGTCAAAGATTAGCATCCCTACCTTGTCTGATCCAACATAATTGATGCATGAAATAGCACACCTGTGAAAATTTCAGCTCAATCCACCAACCGAGTCTCGAGAAAAGAGTTTCGTGAAAATGCAGCATTCAATGTATTGTTCCAAAAAAAAATTAAGATCTTGGGGTGAGATGTATATTATTTCTTTCCTCTTTTCTCCAGAAATGCACCATTTTTTAGACAGAAATATTTCAGTGCGAGATTTCTAGTACTATGCCTAGTACTACTAGTAATAGTAGTAGTAATAACTTAAGTTCCATCTTCATGTAAATCTGTGAATCTGTTTTTCCATCTTTCCATTATTGTGTATCGGGGCTTTCACTTTTAAGCATAATTCTTTGACTGCTATTAGTATTAGTCTGAGTAACTTGGACCCTTACAATCGCCCTTTAAAAAAAAAAATTACGAGTCGGGCGACTCCTCAATTTTTTTTAAAAGGGCGATTGTAAGGTTCCAAGTTACTCGGACAAGACTGCCATATATCTCCAGGGATCACATAATGTGATATTGAATATATGGAATATGTGGAAAGCACCATGGTGCACATTTTGCTAGAAATCTGAATTGGCAAAAAAACTATAAATAAAAAGGGCAACCCAACTAAAAAATTGAGCAGGAATCTCAAAATTTTGTGACCCCGACGTTTCGATCCTAGCACTTAGCAGGACCTTTCTCAAAGGCAGAGTGACAAGGACAAAATAGATACGTCAAATACATTTGCTTTAAAAGTTAAATTGCTGTTGTTTTGTTGCTATGGCTTTTGACCACTGAGCTGGAAAACTTTGAAGATGAAATACCCATGGTGGTTGATGAAATCATGGAGGAATTAGTGAAATCAAATGTTCAAACTTCCTTACTGGAAGGCGATAACTAGTGTTGTTGAAGTTGAATGGTTGTTCATACATGTACAGTACAGTGTGCATAAAATGTACAGTATGTCTAATTAGGGTTACACACTAAAGAATAAAACAAATCAGGCTTTTTAAAATTTAAATCAGATTTATTTGATTTAAATCAGATTTTTGTTTTTATAAAAACATATTACCATCATGACCATTGACCACTTGCTTTAAACACCCCACGTTCGCTTTCCACAACCATTTAAATGCAGTTAAAGTACCATCGGGATCATTCAAATGTACCGAAACACAAAAATCCATGAAAATGTTGGTGACTACCAAGAGGTACATGTACAAGCATACCACATGTGTACTGCTTCCTTGCTAAAATGCTTTTATACACGTATGGATGGACATGTATCATGTGACCAAATGACCCAAAACAAAGGTTTCATCACTGACTTGTAAGATGTATAGCGTACATCGTGACACGGTGACAGTCATTGATGTGCAAAGTAAAGTCTTTTTAAAGTTCTTGCAGTAAGATACTGTTTTGCTTGAGAAAAAAACCCCCCCAAAAACCACCTGATTTTTTAAATTCTAAGTGATTTTTAAAATTCTTTTCCAGTGATTTACTCTAAATCATGATTTAAATCAAGTGATTTAAATTATCAAACAACATTTGGTGTAACTGTTTAATATACATGTAAAGAGCTAAGAGCCATTTTTGTGAATTTTCAAATTCTTTTGAAATTGCGAAAACGATTGCTCCCAATGTTGGGTATCAACATGCCTGTATGGTGTCAGAAAAAAAAGACTTCACTTGCGACTTATTTTACACAGCGTTGAGATTGTGAACAGCACCACCAATCTGCCGGGATTGCCAAACGGTGGAATGGCCACTAATCTAATGGGGAGTTCTGATTTAGCTAAAGGCATGCGTACAGTATGGCATGCATATTAATCCACTCGCGTGCGAAAACCTCTCTAATATTACCGCTGCGCGCAATGGGAGACAATAGCTAGAAGTACAGTCACTCTGGCCTCCTGACTGCCTTGAAGGTGGTGGGGGGAAATTTCCCAGGGTCCTGTAAACCAATTGCCCTTCTCCTATTCCTGCGTTGCTCGTATACGTACGTATTGGGTGTCCACTCGCTGATATACGGGAACCCTTTGATCAATAGGTTCTGCAGATGGGCATTTTCCATTAAAAAAAAAACAGATCTGAAGAGTGGACTTTGTGGAGCAGTTTTCATTCATTTTCCATATTGTTGGGCTGAAAGTTTATAAAGTTTTCTGCAAACTGTGTAGTGTGTTGTCTATCTTTTAAAAAATGTACCCTCCCTCTGGCCCACACCAGAGATGTACACACATGTAAGAACCAAGGTGCTAAAAGTTCCTCCCTTTTCTAGTCAACGGATAATTCCACGCATCCACTGTTTTTCACTATGGGGCTGGCCTGAGTGGCTGTCCTTACTACATGTACATATGTAGTTTATGTACTGTACATGTATACATGCATGTACTAATCAAAATTTGGAGGGCCTGACATTTTGATCCTTGCAGGACCTTTCTCTTCTGCCTTTAAGAAAGGACCTGCAAGGATCGAAATATCAGGCCCTCCAAATTTTTATTTTCACCTTAAAATTGGTCTTTTTTAGTCAGTAAGCAGTTTGCAACATTTTTGCATATTAATTACTTTATAGTATTTTGATGGATGAAGTCAAACAAGTAAATGGAAAAAAAGACTGACCGGGAACTTTTGAACACTTTTGAAAAATGGCAAAGAAAACTTTTGACTGGACTGGGACTTGAACCGGAGACCTGGTTTTGTGCACCAGTGCTCTACCATCTCAGCTATCCAGCCCTGGCGGCCTTCCCAAATAGTTTGTACATGTAGTTTAAGACTAGTTTGTTTGTTTTCAATGTTTTGCAATGAGCTCTGTAGGCTGACTGTGATCTTTTTGTGGCTGTGATCTTTTTGTCACAAAGTCTTAGTAAAAGCCATCCAATAAATCCCAGCCATTGTCTTGTTATTGATCTTTGCCAAGAAATGAGTATGATTGTATCACAAAATGTATTAAATGGAAGACACTAAAGTTCATCACATCCAATTCTTATTTCTCACTATCTTGGGTTATTATTTTATATACTGAAATAAAACTTTATCTCCCGCCCAATTCCACATAATGTACATGTACAGGTACAATGTACAGTACATGTACACTATCCACTGTGCACTGTAGTAGAGCATATGTGGCCAATACAGGGAAATGAAAGCCTGTCTTGGCCACCTGACTGGAAAAAAGTAGGATGAGCTCAAAAATCATGAATTGTATCATAGAAGTCTAGAGGTGTACATTGTGCAATCAGATTCTATGGCATTGACACCACATTTTGCACATGTACACTGTACGGTATCATCTACCGTATGAATGTTTGTATTGCGGCAGCGCATGATTTTCTTTTCGGTTTCACGAACGTGGAGATTGTCTGTGTAACCCTAATCCGTGCAACATCTGAGGGGGATGGTATTACAGTTTCCTGAAGCCATAGTGTGGAAAATTACAATTGCACACAACATATAATCAATGTTCACACAAATAACTGTTGAAATCAGTGTAAATACAGTACAATGAGTACATGGTTTTATATGCACGCGTAAATTGTTGCCGTTACAAATACTATGTTAACTTTATACTTCAGTGCCGCGGGACCTACCGGTACATGTACAGTGTGTAACATGTAATACATGTACCGGTACAGTTGGGTCATGAAATCAACATAAATAAGTTACTCTGCCTTCCTTTGAGAAAGGTCCTGCTAGAATCGAAACATCAGGCATTGCTAATTTTTCATATTTAATGGGAGTAAGCATTATTTAATCTCTGCCCATGTGATGCACATGTACTGTACATGTACATGTACCGGTACATGTACAACTGTACATGTAGGCCTACTGTACATGTACATGTATGGCCTTGCATTTTGAAAAGTTGATGGGTAATTCACAGAGCAATATCGCACCATTGCACACATGCATGCAAAATTGTATGTGTGAATGCGTGCATGAATTGAACTTGTACATGTACAACAACTGTAGTCAGTAGTGCCACAGTCTGCTGAATAATGAATTATTTCACAGAAACCAACCCTGGTGCAAACAAACTGGACCATGCACACCTCTACGGTGGATATAAGAATAACACTTTCAATGGCTCAGGTGGTCTCGTTCTCAAGGTGGCGCAACCGGTTAATGGGAACTGGCAGGGAGATGGCAGAGGTGCCTGAGAAGGGACTTGCGCGACGCAGCGGCGCTAGGCTAGCCAGTAGCCACGCACGCAATTTGACTAGTGTGGAGTTATTGAGTTTGGCAATTTTTGGTAGAGGGTCAAACTTGACGGGGTGACACGGTCACTATCTCTCTCAGGGGAGGTGAGGGGAAGGGGGGGGGACTCAAAGGGGCCAGCCCACATTGTAGGAGAAGGTCGGGGGTACTTATTGGCAAGGAACATTGCCTCAAGATTGCGCTCTCACTCAGTACGCATTGTTCTTAGTGTATCCCTATCGGGCATCCAGATGTTGAGCGGTCCAGACCTGTGTGAAGTTTCTACATCAAGCCTCGCGCTAAAAGGTTTTTTTTTACGAGCCCACGAGGCTAGTAAATTGAGTTTTTTGTTAGCCCGCAGCAAGTTTTACTAGCCCTGTAAAATTAATATTGAATTTAACTCAAGGTTATTAGGTCAAGTAAAACAAATTATTAGTTTCTACTTTTTCATCTCCGCCCGCATCTAGGTTTTTTTCCACCACACCGCTGTCTACTTTTTACTAGTCCGCCGGGCTAGCAAAGTGGGTCATTTTACTAGCCCACAGCTGTTTTTACTAGACAATGACCACCGGGCTAGTGCTAAGGTCGAGCCCTGTACATGTATTTGTGGGACAAATGGCAGGTCTCTGCTCTTAACCATTTCAGCAGGGATTTACAGTACATGTACATCACGTACCGGTAGATAATACGTACTATTTATGTGATTGAAGTGAACGGGGTGAGGTACCGGTCCAAGCCGAACAATCACATCCTGCCTCGATGTAAGATCTTCTGATGTGGAAATTAACAAGGATGAGAAATGCTGCAAATCACTCATAGATACAGTACCGCCCTACATGTACCGTATTTCACCTCTATGATTTACTTCAAGATCCAAATTCAAAAAAGTTAAAAGATATCTTTCAGTTAAAGAACTTCTTTTCACATTTTAAGAAAATTATTCTCAATTTGAATTATTCATTATGGTGATTAAATTTATTTCCTTATTATTATGAGGACAGTTTTGATGATTTGGAAAAGGATGGGATTGATAGGATGAGTTGATAGGTGATAACAAAAAGTCAATCCAACTTCCCATCTCAAAGTGGCTCAGGGCAATGGTACAACATTAAGCAAACCAATAAGTTTTATGCATAAATTATGAATGTTTTGAGGAAAGTGTTAGAACCAGTGTCGAAAAAAAAAAAACGAAAGATGAACCCCAAAAACATACAGGGAAGAATTTTACAGTGCCACATACAGCATTTTGAGTTACACAAATGTATTTTAAGAATTTATTTTGCGTTTGGCTGCACTGGGAAACCTTACTAAACACCACTGTCGAAAATAGGTGACGGTGCTTACTGCGCAGTGCGCCGTGGACATCAACCAAACCGGGTAATCTTACGGAAGTGACAGGCTTGATCAACATTCTCTATGATTATTCTAATAGTCCGTGGTGTGGACAAAGTGACTGAGACCCCTTTTAGTCTGATACTTTCGTTCACATTGGTCAGCTTGAAGAAAAGACCTTGTATCATCGAAAACCGGTAACTGGAGGATACCGTACATACACATGTACATGTACATGTACATGTACTGTACATGGTGTACATTGTACATGATGTACCGTACCATACACATGTACCTGTACATGTACATGTACGTGACTACCTGTACATGTACATTTGTACACTGTACATCTTCTGCGTCATCTTGAGTGTCCTCTAGTGCCAGTATACAGGTGTGTGATTCATTCATGTCAATGAATTCATCATCATTGTTTCATTTGGGTTGTCCCCCTCCCCATACATGTACATGTATGTATGCATGCGCAGCTGTTTGGCACGCACAGAATTCCTTTAATACAGGCTTACAGCCCTGTGTGTAATGACTAGTCAGTCCCATTGCCCCCTCAAGGTCAGTGTCAATTGAGCCGCACAGTCATGGCACAATAATGCTCCGTCTCCCCGGGGGAGATTATGACCTGAAAAAGCCACAATGAGGGATCAGTATAAACACTGGCTCCTGCTCCCAGGTTAACTGTGTAGACAGTGCACACTGTACACGTATAGTACACATGGACTTGGTACACACTGTGAACTGTAGATGTACACTTCAGTACATACATTTCCTGAACTTTTATACTACAGTGTCTGTACATACCTGTAGTGTACTGTGAACTATCACTGTACAGTAGTAGTCTACAATACCTGTACCAGTGCTGATCTGTACCACAGGTACACACTGCACACAACACGCGCATACAGTATGTATCTGTACAATGTACACGTACATGTACTGTACATGTACGTACATGTACCGGTACGTGTACATTGTACATGTACATGTACATGTACATGTAGATTGAGAGACAGACAGACACAGATGAACAGCATGCAGAGAGAGAGACACAGAGACAGAAACAAACAGACAGACAGACAGGGATACCGATTGAGCGAGAGAAATGAGGGGAGACAGAGAGAGACAGAGAACTCTAAGGCAGAGAGAGAGAGAGAGAGAAAGAGAGAGAGACTGATAGACAGACAGACAGACAGACAGCTACTGTAGATTGAGAGAGACAGACACAGATGAACAGCATGCAGAGAGAGACACACAGAGACAGAAACAAACAGACAGACAGACAGGGATACCGATTGAGCGAGAGAAATGAGGGGAGACAGAGAGAGACAGAGAACTCTCTAAGGCAGAGAGAGAGAGAGAGGGAGAGGGAGAGAGAGAGAGAGAGCTACAGTAGGCGAGGCGGGTAGAAAGAGAGAATCTGCAACTAAAATACACGTAGGTTCCTGATTCCCTGAGTCCTTGGATCATTTCCCCTCCAGGAACATCACACGGATCGGGTTGTCACTTGTCAATCAGTGGCCAGCTGAGTGTGCAGTATCTCCTCAGGCTTTTCCTTCAAGTTGTCAGGGCCTCGGGGGCTCTTCCGGTGCGGGGCATGGGGACATGTACCGGTATGAGAGGCATGCGTGAGGCTGGTGGAAGTGACGTTTCCTTGAGACAATGTTGACAGCATTCTGCTGCATTGATGTGTGTGTGTGGGTGTGTGTGTGTGAATGTACACAGATAGGCTTGCACAGTCACATTGACAGCACACTTTCAATCCATTCCATACCCGTTCATACATGTACATTACCTTTCCGTGTTTCGCTTAATGTATTGTGGTGATATACAAAAATTTTGCAAACTGCTTACTGACTAAAATTACCAAAATGTAAATCTTAAAATTTAGGCAGAGTGACAAGGACTAAACAGATACATGTACACGAAGGAAGGGGGGAGAGAGTGTAATGTATTGTGGGTTATAAATGCAAATTGCAAGCATAAATGTATAAAAGTCTTATTAAAAATGAGATAAACCCGGGCTACGGTAAGTCAGACTGTTGTAAAAACTCCAATCAAACCTACTTGTAACTCATGAAAAGGCATTACTCCTGGTTTATCGAGTATAAACATGCAACAACAACAAATTTATAAAAATAGGAGGGCCCGACATTGTGATCCTAGCAGGACCTTTCTCACCGGCAGAATGACAACCTTAGACAAAACAAAAAATACAACCCCTGTCCCTATTGCTCTCCCCGTCCTATTTGTTATTGACCTTGCCACTCTGCCTTTGAGAAAGGTCCCGCTAAAATCAAAACATCAGGGCCTCCTATACCTGCCGTATTTTTGGTTAATTTGTTCTACGTAAGTTACATGTCCGTGTATATGTACGTACACTTTGTAAAGATCTGTGTAGGATATGTGTAGACCTACATGTACATTGTATACGGTGTAGATGTACATGTACATGTACATGTATGCATGTACAGTACATTTTATTGAAAGTACTGTAGTGAACTTTCATTCAGAGTTCTGAGAAATGTGTAGGGGTGTACAGAACAATGTTTAATACAGTAGTTTGTCCTGTACCGGCACATGTATTGTACATGATTGTATAATGTAATTACTTGCACAATGTACACGTGTACATGTGTATGTTATAATGCATGAGATGGTGGATACACATTTAATCATCCTCATTCATTTGCATAAGATAACAAAAGTACATTCTTAATACTTTAACAGGTTCTTTGCACATTTCACGTACATATTTTGGATTCATTCATGGACAGGCTTAAGAAATTATTGACATGTGAATGGCTCTGTACAGTACAGAGACAGACATACGGTATACAGTATGTACATGTACATGTACATGTACATGTACATGTATGTACAGTACATGTACATCATAATAGCACCGTGCAATTACGGTACATGTACGTACTACAGTAGACTACACCATAGGACAGGTAATCGTGTTTACAGTTGCATCACACCGAGGAGAGAAAAGGCGCCCAGTGTGCACGACTGCAATAAAGTGCATGCACTCTGTACTTGTCTAATCTAGCATGCTCACAGCATGTTCACATGTAGCTAGCGTAAAATTGAATGCCATTTTTTTCTCCCCCGACTCCTGTCTCACTGTCTGATGTTTTAAGCGTGTAGTCATCTAAACTGTTGATGCAAATGAAGAAAGGTTTTCTAATGTGGAAACAGTAGTGTCACTTGAGACAATGGATGTACATAAACATGTACATGACTCATCTGCTTTGTTGGGATGCATACATGATGTCCATGTACATGTACTGAGACATGTGTAGTTATTTACAGAATGTGTAATTGTAAAAGACTAAAAGTCTTAATAGCCAATTTGCATTACAGAAACAACCATGGATAGTACCGGTACACTTGTATCAAGTTGTACATGTACATGTACCGGTATGTACATCATGAGCCCTCACATTATTGAATCATTAATAGCTTTCACTTTCTCTTTGATTTCTTACAAGTTACGATATTATTTGAATACATGTACAATGTACACATTAACCTGTACTGTTGTACATTGTATTAGACATAAAAGACCATGCATTGCACATTTACAGTGTGGTAAACATGTACATGTACTGTACACTGTACCTGTACATGTACATGTATTGATACACTGCTTGCAATGTGTTGAATACTGCATAAGTATGGACATACATGTACATGTACTGAACATGTACAAATGTGTACATGTACCGGTATTTACATGTATGTATGCACAATCAGAAATCATCATTTATTTGTTAGAATCTTGTGTATCTTCAGTGTAATAATCACCAAAATGCTCTTTTAATTGTATGGATTACATGTACATGTGTAGTTCTCGGTTAACTCACAATTACAGTACAGGTAAGTTACTGTGCAATTAAGATCATCCAGAAAGTGATAGTCTACAGAAAATGTCAGCAAAATATTGTACTTGTACTTCAACCAATTCAGCACCATGGGTTTCTTCTTCTTGTTTCTGCACCTATTTGCAGGTTGTCCTTGGCCATGAAACCGGTTCAGGAGCGCCATGCCTCAAGTGCGGCGATGGTTGCACTGGATTGGAGCTCCACTTCTGGAGGTATGTACCGTTGACACTGGATTGCACAGACAAGGCCTCCTAGCCCCTAGCCCCTAGCCCCCTATTCCCCTAGCCCCCAGCCCCTAGCCCCCAGCCCCCAGCCCCCAGCCCACAGCCCCCATCCTCCAGCCCCTAGCCCCCAGCCCCCATCCCACAGGCCCCAGCCCCAGTTCCTTAGCCCCCTAGCCCCTAGCCCCCAGCCCCAGCCCCAGCTCCATCCCCCAGCTCCCAGTTCCCTAGCCCCTAGCCCCCTAGCCCCCAGCCTCTAGCCCCCAGCCCCTAGCCCCTAGCCCCCAGCCCCAGCCCCAGCCCCAGCTCCATCCCCCAGCTCCCAGTTCCCTAGCCCCTAGCCCCTAGCCCCCTAGCCCCAGCCCCTAGCCCCAGCCTCTAGCCCTCAGCCCACATCCCACAGCCCCAGTTCCTTAGCCCCCTAGCCCCCAGCCCCAGCCCCCACCCCAGCTCCCAGTTCCCTAGCCCCCAGTTCCTTAGCCCCCAGACCCTAGCCCCCTACCCCTAGCCCCCAGCCCCTAGCCCCCTAGCCCCCAGCCCCTAGCCCCCAGCCCCTAGCCCCTGGCCCCTAGCCCCCAGCTCCCAGTTCCCTAGCCCCCAGTTCCCTAGCCCCCAGACCCTAGCCCCCTACCCCCTAGCCCCCTAGCCCCTAGCCCCCAGCCCCTAGCCCCCAGACCCCAGACATAGCCCCCAGCCCCCAGCCCCCAGCCCCTAGCCCCCTAGCCCCCTAGCCCCCTAGCCCCTAGCCCCCAGCCCCCAGCCCCTAGCCCCGAGCCCCCAGCACCCAGCCCCCAGCCCCTATCCTCCCATCCCCAAGCCCCAAGCCCCAAGTCCCCAGCCCACAGCCCCCAGCCCCAAGCCCCTAGCCCCTATCCTCCCACCCCCCATGGTTTTTAATTTTTGGTTCCTCTTTCCAATGTTGTACAGTCAGTACATGTAAGTCCATAAGACTATGGAAAAAGGGTAGAACTATGGATGTCTGCTGCCTTCAATAGTACCCCAGGGTGGCCCATTCCTCACCTGTCCCTTTCCTTCTCTATTCTCCCCTCCCCCCCCCCCCGGTCCATCTGCAGGCGCATCTGCAAGGTGTGCAAGTGCTCCCCAGAGGACCACAAGGTCTTCGTCAAGGAGCAGGAGACGGTGCGCAAGGTGGGCCGCCTCTTTGACTCTGGCAAGTACAAGCGCTACACCATCGACAGCATGACCGTGGAGCACACGGAGCACATGGCCAAGCCTGAGCCAGAGCCCGTGGAGATTGGCAACGCCGAGTCCCTCAAGCAGCAGGTCACCTTTGAGTGGATCCCCCAGGGGGCCACCGAGAACATGGTGAGAGTCTTTTTTTGGGTTCGGGGGTGGAACCAGGAACTTCTGGATGGTGGGAGGGGAGGGAAGGGAGTAGTGGGGCTGGGGTGGATGAGGGGTGAGGTGTGGATGAGGGGGAGGTGTGGATGAGGGGGATGTGTGGATGAGGCAGAGGTGTGGATGAGGAAGAGGTGTGGATGAGGAAGAGATGTGGATGAAGGAGAGGTGTGTATGAGGGGGGAGGTGTGGATGAGGGGGAGGTGTGGATGAGGGGGATGTGTGGATGAGGCAGAGGTGTGGATGAGGAAGAGGTGTGGATGAGGAAGAGATGTGTGAGGGAGAGGTGTGTATGAGGGGGGAGGTGTGTATGAGGGGGAGGTGTGGGTGAGGGAGAGGTACACGTACATACACGTATGTATGAGGAAGATGTGTGAATGAGTGAGAGGTGTGGATGAGTAGGTGTGGATGAGGGAGAGGTGTTGATGAGGGGGGAGTGTGGATGAGCAGGTGTGGATGAGGGAGGGGTGTGGATGAGGGTGGGGTGTTGAAGAGGGGGAGGTGTGGATTAGCAGGTGTGGATGAGGGAGAGGTGTGGATGAGGGTGGGGTGTGGATGAGGGGGAGGAGTGGATGAGCAGGTGTGGATGAGGGGGAGGTGTGGATGAGCAGGTGTGGATGAGGAAGAGGTGTTGATGAGGGGGAGGTGTGGATGAGGGTGGGGTGTTGATGAGGTGGTGTGGATGAGCAGGTGTGGATGAGGGAGAGGTGTTGAGGAGGGGAAGGTGTGGATGAGGGTGGGGTGTGGATGAGGGGGAGGAGTGAATGAGCAGGTGTGAATGAGGGGGAGGTGTGGATGAGCAGGTGTGGATGAGGGGAGGTGTTGAGGAGGGGAAGGTGTGGATGAGGGTGGGGTGTTGATGAGGTGGTGTGGATGAGCAGGTGTGGATGAGGGAGAGGTGTTGATAAGGAAGAGGTGTGGATGAGAGAGCGGTGTGGATGAGGGGAGGTGTGGATGAGGAAGAGGTGTGGATGAGGGAGAGGTGTGTATGAGTAGGTGTGGATGGATTGGTAGGGGGCTGATGGGAAGGGCTGGAGAGTGAGGGCTGGCTCTGTAATGACACCAAATAAGAGTATCTTTTTTGTGAGTACGTACAATGTACATGTATAGTATGGTTCTGAGGTAAGCCAGTGAAACACATTTTGTTTGGACCAGTATGCTCTGTCCATTGTCAGGAGACTGTATACTGAGTGTACCCTTCCGAAAATGTTGAAGTGATCAGAACCACACCTACCGGTACACATGCACTCGCAGAAGAGACATTCTCATGCGGTGTCACGGTTTCAATCCGAGCAGGAGCTTTGCTCAAAAGGCCTTTTAGGAAGGTCCTGCCAAGGATTGAGAAGCCCTGAGTGCATTGTGGTGCAGGACATCGACGGCATGGCGGCCTCTGCATGATGGAACGGCGTGCATGCTGCCTGCGTTCGCCTTGAGCCCGGTAGCTCCCATGCGGGCAGCATGAAAGTCCTTGGTAACCCGGGGGACCAGTGAGCCAATCGGATTTTGGTTTCTCTTCGTTTTCTCTTTGCTTGCTTGGATCATGAAACATATGCCACCTCAGTGGCCAAAACCATTCTAGAATTTTTTTTTTTTTAAGGAACACAAAAGACATATTGGCAGTTTGGCCTGTGCAAAATGATGTGACTTTTTTGGATTTCGCATTCACATACAATGTGCATGTACGTATGTATTACAGTGCTTCAGACTCATTCCCTATTCAATTTGTGACCTATGGGGCATCCTGCTACATGTAGTAAGTCCACAATATACAGCACCCAACTCATTCATTAACCAAATAATCAGTTGCTACCTCAGACTCTTCAAACTGAAGGAGAAACTCTGTTATAGACCCTTGTGCATTTGGTCGATTTGTTTACAATTCATCATGAATTCGTCGATTTTTGATAACCTATCGCCATTGTGATGGGTTGTTTGACACCTTTGTGCATCTTTCCTTCGTGTATGATCAATCGCAAGGTACAGGTGCATGTATGTACAGCGAGCTTTGACCTTTGGAATCTATGCAATTACTAAGACAGGGATGCCCATTTGTGCACACAGTGGTACGGTGGCAGCAAGTTGACATTTTCCCTCCGTAAACGGGGCCTTTCATCAAGCCAAGCTGAGACCAGTGTCGTTACGAGTGCCCCGTGTACACGTGCAGCTGACTCAGCGGGTACATGCGTACGCCGGTCTTGCGGCGTTGCCGCATTGTGGCCTTCGCAGAGCTGGGGAAGTTGCTTTGTTTATTGAATTCCTTGGCTGGGCTTTCCGGTCCTTTCCCCCCGCTGTCTGTCGTAAATGTTCTCGCTTTGCCCTGGGGAACAAGAAGGGCAAGGAGAAGAGGGAGAGGAAGAGGGGAAGAAAAATCATCATCCGTGTAATCTCATTGTGATGAAGAAATTTCACAGCGATAACGAGAGAGAGAAAGAGTGGGGGGGGAGATATAGAGGCAGAGAGAGTAGGAAAGACAGAAGAAAAGAGAGGGGAGGGGGAGGTAGAGAAAGAGAGAGAAAGGAGAGACAGAAAGAGAAATCATTATCCATTTAATCTCATTGAGATGAAGAAATTAAACAGCGATAAAGAGAGAGAGAGAGAGAGAGAGAGAGAGAGGGAGAGAGAGAGAGAGAGGGGGATATCGAGGCAGAGAGAGTAGGAAAGACAGAAGAAAAGAGAGGGGAGGGGGAGGTAGAGAAAGAGAGAGAAAGGAGAGACAGAAAGAGAAATCATTATCCATTTAATCTCATTGAGATGAAGAAATTTCACAGCGATAAAGAGAGAGAGAGAGAGAGAGAGAGAGAGAGAGACAGAGAGAGGGGGGATATCGAGGCAGAGAGAGTAGGAAAGACAGAAGAAAAGAGAGGGGAGGGGGAGGTAGAGAAAGAGAGAGAAAGGAGAGACAGAAAGAGAAATCATTATCCATTTAATCTCATTGAGATGAAGAAATTACACAGCGATAAAGAGAGAGAGAGAGAGAGAGAGAGGGGATATCGAGGCAGAGAGAGTAGGAAAGACAGAAGAAAAGAGAGGGGAGGGGGAGGTAGAGAAAGAGAGAGAAAGAGACAGAAAGAGAAATCATTATCCGTTTAATCTCATTGAGATGAAGAAATTTCACAGTGATAAAGCGAGCGTAGATAAAGAGGCAGGGGGAGTAGTAGTGACAGAATAAAAGAGAGGAGGAGAGGTAGAGAAAGAGAGAGCGGGGGAGAGAAAGGCAAGACAGAGAAAGAGAAATCGTTCTACGTGTAATCTCATTGTGTGGAAGAAATTTCACAGTGATGAGTAGCATTAAAGCGTCAGAAGATGCACTATGCAAGCAGTAAAAGGTTGTTTGAGAGAGGGGGAGAGCGAGGGGAGAGTAGAGAGAGGAGAGAGAGGGGGAGAGAGAGAGAGGGGGAGATATAGAGGCAGAGAGAGTAGGAAAGACAGAAGAAAAGAGAGGGGAGGGGGAGGTAGAGAGAGAGGGAGAGAGAGAGATAGAGAGGGAGAGAGAGAGAGAGAGAGAGAGAGAGAGAGAGAGAGAGAGAGAGAGAGAGAGAGAGAGAGGGGGAGAGAGAGAGCTAGGAAGGGGGATAGATTTAAAGAGAGAAAGGGGGAAATTGGATAGAGAGAGAGAGGAGAGGAGGAGGGAGAGAGAATGAGAGTGAGATTGAAAACAAAAAAGATTGGGAAGAGGAAGAGAAAGAGAGGTACATGTAGAGACAGATGTAGAGACAGAGAGAGAGAAAGTGGAAGAGAAAGGGAGAAGACAGAGAATTTGAATTGAGAATCTATAGACTGTATCCACTATCCCCAAGTCCCGTAGGATGACCCCTGTAAGATGAAGAGAAGTCATCCTTGTTACTTCCCATCATGACTGGAGGCAGGAGTGAGTGAGTGAGGGAGGGGGGGGGTGGGGTGTTGTGCATGTCCATGTACCGGTACCGTAGGTTGGGGAACACTGGAAGGATGTCTGCCAGCCCCTAGTGCTCAGCCGTCAGTGGGTTTACCCTGACCAGGCAGTCAGTGAGTTTCCTAATGGGGACAGAGGTGATGGGAGCGGAGGGGAGGGGAGGGGAGGGAGGAGGGGGGCTTGGCTGAGTGGGCCCAGTGGCCCATCCCCTTGGTGTTGACATTGGAGACTGTATTTCCCTGCATAATTGAGCCCACTGCATGCATAAGCCATGACATTATGAGCCATTGGGTTAATTGTCTTGTGCCTTGGACGTAAATCAGGTATTCCAAGTGTATTGAGCATACCTATAGTATGACACATGGCCATACACTATTTGTACAAGTGACAGAATGACCAGATGTAAAATGTACTGGTATACTGTACATACATGTACCTGGTTTGTACATGTACATGTACTGTACATGTACTGTACCGGTACCTGTGTTTTATACAGTACTGTAGGTCTACATACGTGTACATACTGTACTGCACATGTACTGTACATGTACATGTACACAGTATACATGTACATGTGTACAGTGTACTGTACCGGGTACATGTACGTATACGTACAGTATACTGTACAAATGTATATGTATACACATGTTATGTACAATGTGTGTACATGTGTACAGTATGTACTGTACCTGTACACATGAATCATAGACTATGTATGCTTTTTGCGTCAAGGAGAATGTACTTCAACGAGGGTTTGCACTTGGGGCAAACCCATGGTCGAAGCATGTCCATGTGCATTTAAGCATGGAGGAAATATTTCCTTCCTCCATGGTTTAAGATTGTACATTGATCAGACTGGAGGAAATGAATCACTGTCTCCAGTAACTTCAGATGCTAGGATTGCCGTCCTAATAAGAAGACCCGAAAAGGGGAACTGTGATTGCTGTAGACAATGATTACTGGCATGTAAGGCGGCATGCTCTGTCAGTCTGCCCTTTGTGAAATGGCTTCATGCAACACCAAGTGGACATTGGGCATTCAAGTTACACATACAGTAGGCCTACATGTTCAATCAATGTATCACATGTACAGGTCTGTACATATGTAGTGCGTGCAGCGTGCATGTACATGTGCATGTACACGTATCGGTACATGTGCATTACACATGTACTGAATGAGGCTCATGAATCATCTATAGTTGCATAATTTATTAATTGCATACAGTGTATACACATGTACACGTACATGTACATGTACACATGTACCGATACATGTACAGTGTACACGTGTAAATTGTACTGTACATGTACATGTACCCTGTGAGATGCATCCAGATACCGGTACTGTAGCCGTGTCAGTCTAATCACCCCGGTAATGAATACTGACAACTTCTGGATAGCGCTAAAGGACTTAGGTTATGCACTCTTACCAACTGGTTAGTCTGTGTAGGTGCTGCCCAGTGCCCATCAAGTTGTTATTACAGCTAATGTACAGTACATGTAGGACATGTACATGTACATGTACATGTACATGTACCAAAGATCTGGTGCATCATCTTCCTGCACATTAAAGTACTGGTGCACCGCTACATGTAAATGATGAACATTAACTACATGTAAGTACTGTACATTGTACATGTATACGTATACGTACATGTACAGTATGTACTGTACACTACATACATGTACAGTGTACAGTTGGTGTGTACATACATGTACATAACATGTACATGCTGTACATGTAGGTGTACAGTACAAGGGGTACAATGTATGTACAAATGTGACCCGGCACAGCATAATGAGAAATAACCCCACTTTTGAGATTTTGAGGTTTTCTAATGATGAGAAATAGTATACCATTAGCTTTCAAATGATATCAAAATATAATATCCTCGAATACTTAAAATTTGCAGTTTTACATTGGAGAAGAAATAATACAGTTGTTCCCCCGTAATAAGGGTGCATTGATTGACTTCATACAATCAAAAGCAAACTGTGTTCGTTCGCGGATAATCATAAAACAACATTCAAATGAAGGGCGCCCTTACGTGCTTGGTTCACTGACTCATCTGAGCACGCTGAGCAGCTGAGAACGTTGCTGTTACGTGCTGAGGCGAGCCAGTGACGTCACGGCTCAACTCAGCACGGGGGCCCGTCTGAGATCGTTACACCGGGCAGCATGCCACGCTGAGCAAAATGTGATTGGTTTGACTAAGATTGGAACAGCACAACTTTCTACTACTACAGTGTATCATTATTATCATTACTTACATGTAACTTGCAGCAGCCCAGATTATTTTTTTTTCTTTTGACTTGGGCCTGCCACCCCGCCTGACCGAGTCTTAGCGGTGGAAATGTGATTTGTCTGCTCACAAAAGAGCCCGGGCCTGGATCTACGGTAATCACGCTGCCCCCCAGGGCTGAGGGAGTAATGTAGCGTGCTGCGTGGGGGATTGACTAGCAAAGAATATCACACCTGAGGGAGACGATTTGCTCTCGTTACGGGGCTTCCTGTACGAGGCGAGGCGAGGCGAGGCGAGGGGTGGTGAGGAGGCGAGGGGAGGCGAGGCGAGGGGTGGTGAGGAGGCGAGGGGAGGGCTCCTGCGTCCCATGGGCAACAACCCTGAGCCTCATGGAAGGAGCCTCATGGAGGCATGAGCCTCATAGAGGCATGGTGGAAGGGATGGGATGAGAAGTACATGTACATGTACAGTTACATGTACATGTAGGAAGTTGGAATAGCATTAATGAATGTCAGTACTAGTGTGCTACAAGCTTTAGGCCTACTGTCTATACTTGATGTGCAGCATGCAAAAGTATCAGAAATTTATCAGTAATACGTGTAGCTCAGTAGTGTGCGTACTATAGCACTACAGTTTGACAGTGTGTACACATGTACATGTACATGTATATGTCCGTCTGTAGTACATGTACGTACATGTACAGTGTATAGTATGCACTCGCTACGGTTATCAAAGGTCCTACATGTACATGTCCGTCTGTAGTACGTACATACAGTATGTACAGTGTATAGTATGCACTTGCTACGGTTATCAAAGGACCTACTTGTACATGTACATGTGTACATGTGCTGCAATATTGGTAAAGGTCCAAATATTGCCACAGTTTGTGTGTTGAACCATAAAACATTCCAAAAAAGAAATCCGGCATTTGAAGGTTTTAGCTCAAATGAATACATGTACATGTAGCTCAGTTGAAGATTCTGTCATGACCATCTACAAACTGTGTAAATTAGAGGGAAATCTGTGGACATTGTTGTTTTCCGATCTTCCCAATGTTGTATTAAAGACAACATGTACTTTGTACATGTGCACTTGTGCATGCTTGAAGCTGAGCAGTGCTATCACTATCAGTATCAGTGACAGACAAATTAGTTGATCAGTGATTGAGGTCAAAGGACCTGGCAACAACACTGCTATCACTCAAATGCTAGTAATGCCAACACACTTGTAATCTACAGATTACACAGTATCTACATATGTACACAATGCATGTACATTCTGTATGTCTGGGGCCAATGTGCAATGGCTATTGTATTCAGTCATTTGAATGGGACCCTCACAATTACAAAGTACATAATTTCAGTACATTATGAAATGTGTACTGTACATGTATATATTTAATATTAATCCCCCCCCACTTGTATGGACAGTGAGAAAGTGTGGGAGAGTATTGACATGGTAGTGATGGGACAATCATTATTGTAACACTTCATGCATGGCAGACCATCTGCACCCATAAAGGTGTTAAATAATCAAGCAATGTGTACATACATGTACATGTACATGTACAGTACATGTACAACTACTGTACATGTACAGTACTTGTACAGTACATGTACCTTGAATGTACATACTGTACACTGTACCGGTATGTGTGCATTGTGCTCTGCACATGAAGTCATGAATCACAGTAAATGAGGTGCAAAGAATGCGGCATGGGTGTGGCAGTGCTGTGAGTCCTGAGGTTGTGATCTCAGAAAGATAAATTACAGGCATACACATGTAAGATTGCCGAGGGGGTCAGGTAAATGTACTGTAAACACCATCTCTATTTTCAGAAGTCCACATACTGTAATGTGTATGTATACATGTACATGTACATGTACACTGTACATTTTATGTACACTGTACAGTGTACATGTACATATACATGTACACACAGTACAGTGTATATGTACATGTACACCCTATATGTGTACATGTACATGTACACGTACCGTACATGTACATGTACTGTATTTGGAATTGTACAATATACATGTAGGCCCTACACATGTACATGTTCACATTCTTTTTTTGGGAAGTTCCCCACCAGGTTTTCCTAAATTTTATTTGTTTGACTTGAATTTTAAAAAATTGCATGCATCCAGTTTACTGCACATGTACGTGCCGACCTGCTGTAGCCAGGTTTACATGGTACAACAATTGGTTGTTTGCATCTGAATAAAACAGTCGGGGGGGGGGGGGAGGGGAGAGGGCATGATCCCTGGAGATATACGGCCGTTAATGGTTGAATGCTTCTGACTGGCGCCCCCCACCCCATCAAAGACATATAGTATTTGACTATTTGGTAAGGCCGCCATCTAAAGCCGTGTCCACACTGGACTTATTTTTTACCGAGCCCGTGGGTAACATTCCAATGGGTAAATCTTCCCGGCGTCCGCACTTGGACTTTTGGACTCGGGTAAACTAACCGGGACGAACGCTAAAACTACCCGACTCATGTACAGTACATGTACATGTACATGTACTGTACATGTACAGTACTCTAGTCTCTAGGTACATGTACATACACAAACACGTGGTTACCCTGCGCAACACACGAGTCTTGTATACAGTAACGTAACGTGCGGGGCACCGGATGTGGTTTTTTACCGAGTCGTTTACCAAGACGTCATGTCCGGATTGGACTTATCGACTCGGTTAAACTACCCACTGGAGTCGTGTAAGTTACCTGGGAGGAAAACTTCCTGGGCTGTCCGCACTGGACTTAAAATGGTCAATTTACCCATTTGCTCGGTTAGTTTACCCATTTTAAGTCCAGTGCGGATGCGGCTTAAGGGCTGGATACCGTACATGTACCGGTACATGTACGTGTACCGGTACACGACTACACGTACATGTACAGTGTAAATGTACACAAATGTAGCTCAGATGGTAAGAGCACTGGCACGCAAAACCCAAGTTCAAAGTCCGGGTCCAGTCAAAGTTTTCTTGGCAATTTACCGAAATTGTTTAAAAGTTCCCAGTCAGTTGTTTGTCTTCCTGTATTTGTTTGACAAAAAACAGCTTCTGTTTGTTAATTCAGATGCAGTACAGTATTTCATTTTGACACTTCCGGGAAGGAAACCATTTTGACCAGGGACAGACTGGCGGCCAGTCTACCACACCTACATGTACTGGTAGTATCTGTACATGTACATGTATACATGTACTGTAGGTCGTTGACCTTGCCCAGGAAATGGTTATAAACTTCCCAAGTGGCTATCAGTCAGGCAATCAGTCAGGCAATCAGTCAGGCAATTGAGCCAGTAAAAGTGCAACTGGTTGTGCACCGTGGCCAAGATGAGAATCAGCTGAGATCAGTGGACACTCATGCACAAGGTCTTGAAAGTCTTTTTTGCACTGCCAAGAGTCACTGCTAAGTTTCTGGATTGAGTCAGCGCTAACTTTTTGAAGATTCTTCAAGTTGTTCAACAATGACATGTCTTTAATGTGAAAAGCATCCAGGGCCTTAGAGTGTTTCGACCGTACTCCTACAGTAGCAGGACCTTTCTCAAAGGCAGGATTGCAAGGACCTGACATCTTGTAGTCATGTACATACAGTGTGTACATGTACAGTACATGAATATGTACAGTATGAGAGCTTCAGGTACACTGTACACTGTACAATGTACAGGTGATGCATGTACACATACCGTACATGTACATGGTACTGTACACCAAACCAAAGGTCTCTGGTTCAAGTCTCGGTCCAGTCAAACACTCTTTGCAAGTTTGCTATTGTATTTTATAATTTGGATGGTATACAGTACACAGACTTTTATTTTCATTTCATTTCATTCATTATTTCTTAGGGCCTGCAACAACAAAAATGGGACAATACATACCGGTACATGTACAGTACATGATGAAAAATGACAAAGTAATGTGGACAAAAGCAAACAATTACATTCACATGGTAACACCCTTGTAGGATTGCCAAACGTGAACTCAATCACAATCACATTCCAAAAACTGAAGAAAAAAAAAATAATAATAATCCAAGGTCACTTAGACTAATTGTATCAAAAATTTGAAGGGCATGACATTTCAATCCAGATTCTGCCTTTGAAAAAGGTTGAAACGTCGGGCCTTACTAAATTTTTGATATTTGCTAATTTTAGTCAACATAAGAAGTTTGCAACATTTTTGCATTATTACTGTACGTCATTCAGACTTATATGCATACATGTACATGTGCAGATTGTGCATGCCATCAGTGTAGACAGTACTGTGTGTATCCGCACAGTGGTTTGCTCTGAGTTATTGATTGGGAACCTTGAGGGTTGACACATGGTGAGTGGGTGGGAACCGGGGAGAGGATGATCGAGCTGTGGCAGGACGCACCCAGTCGCCTCGTCGTAACTCCCATCCCGTCCTCCCAGTGCCAGGGCTGATTGCGGACTGACGGGGGCCCCCCACCGTTGCGTTGTCCATCGATTGGATCAATTGTGTCAGGGGCTGATCACCGGTGCCGATTCGGGCCGGCCCTTACGTCCTTGGGTTTAGCCCACACCCTTCAACTGTACACGTACACGTACATCGACTGCTCAACTGCGCCAGATGTTGGACATTGTGAAATGAAATCCTCCCACCAGTCTCCCCTTAGGGTTTCCCGCCTTCCCACCTCAGTGACCTAAGCCTCCCTTAGGATAATCCTCCCCAGAGGATTATCTTTCCCGCCTTCCCGCCCCCAGTGACCACCGGTACATAAGGAGTTCCACCACCAAGCCCAAGACATTCTCCTGATGACGGCCAGAGCATACTGGTCGAAACGTCGAGTTACCACTCAGGTTCTTTTCAGAACCAAACCTCTTCCTTTAAGAGACCTGATACATGGTGTCACCGCAAACCTTCCTATAATGAAATCCTGGTTATTTTTTGGGGTAATTTTTTTTTTTTCAAATGAGAATAAAAGCCAAGGCTCCAAATTTGTAATCGCCCTCAGCAGGGATATATTTCAAAAAGAGACTAGCGATCCATTGGAACACAACTTACATTGTACATGTACATTGTACAATGGGATCATGGTTGATCACAAGGTGATGAGCGACACACGAAAACCATGTACGGTGTACAGTATCTCAACTTACAATGGCTTATTCATCGTGAGATGAGCTACGATGCTGCATCCAAACTCAACTTTCGATGGACAACCCCTTATAAGTTGTGATACATGTAGGTACCCAATGTACTTGTAGTATGGTTTCTGTACGTCGCTCATTGTCGTGCGATCAACCACAGGATGTTCAAAATCAAATTGTGCAGAAATCCCATTCAGTTGAATAATGAAATTTAAACCGGTAAACAAAAGAAAAAGAAGTTTATGGATGGCTGAAAATGATTAGCACTATTCCAGGAAGTACAGTACAGCCTCCTTGGCCCTGGGAATTGGTGCATATTCTGTGATGCATAAACATGTACATGTATACCAAAGAAATGTTGTGTGTGTTTTTGACATTACCGTACAAATAGGCCTACATGTACCGGTATAATGCATATCACCGTACAACAGGAGGGTGTGACTTTTTGATCCTACGGTACATGTAGCTGCTATCAGGACCTTTTCAAAGAAGTTTCCTGGCAAGCAAAATGTGCACACGTTTACTGTATTATTAAAGTGCTTTTGGCCCATCTCTAAAAGAGCATTTTGGCTCATGTAGGGATCTTTTACGGATGCTACATGTGCAACCAAATGATATTGTCAACTCTTCTCAAGACTGCAGTGGTTGAAGGCCACAGCTGACTGATGATAATGGCGGTGATCGTCCCATCCCCAATGAAATTTGTGACTCAAATATTAATCTGCAAAGTGTAGCACAAAGTGTAGCACATGTATCCACAATATACCAATCTCATTTACTGAGAAAATTATCACTTGCCACCTTGGCACCTTGGACCCACAAATTTCTGTGGGGAAACCCTGGTGTACAGTGTACAGACTGTGCACGTACATGTACTGTACATGTAGTACCGGTACATACTACCTGTACCTGTGTACATTTGTACAGTGTACCATACAGGTACATGTACATGTACGTATATATTGTGTATACATGTACATGTACTGGTACCATCATGACAAATTTGTTTGTTCAGACTTACACACATGTACTAGGTTCAAAGTCTGGCATCTTCCCTCCACACTTACTGTACACTAAAGCTGCGTCCACACTGGACTTAAAATGGGTAAACTTACCGAGCAAATGGGTAAATTTACCATTTTAAGTCCAGTGCGGACAGCCCAGGAAGTTTTCCTCCCAGGTAACTTACCCGACTCCAGTGGGTAGTTTAACCGACCAACTTCTGCCCGGTTACATTGACCAGGTCAGTTTAACCGAGTCGATAAGTCCAATCCGGACACAACGTCTCGGTAAACGACTCGGTAAAAAACCACATCCGGCGCCACGCATGTTATGTTACTGTATGCAAGACTCGTGCGGGCGCAGGGTAACAACGTGTTTGTGTACCTAGAGTACATGCACATGTACAGTACATGAGTCGGTTAGTTTTACCGATCGTCTCGGTTAGTTTACCTGAGTCGAAAAGTCCAAGTGCGGACGCCGGGAAGATTTACCCATTGGAATGTTACCCACGGGCTCGGTAAAAAATAAGTCCAGTGCGGACATGGCTTTACTCCCTCACTCTCAGATGTCAGAACATGTTGTTGACATAAAACTCACCGCAGCAACTTTTCACTTTCAGCCGAGGAGAATTCCTGGTATAGTGCAGATATGCATTGATTGATCATGACAGGGTACCGGTACATTGTACATTGTCTACTGTACTGTGTATACACATGGTGCTGTCAGTTTGGTCTGGCCGGCCTCATAAAACACTTTATGTCTTGTTTTATTTTCACAGACGAGGTTTGCAATGATTTTTGAAAAATGATAGCAATTAGCATGGCGTGTATTGAAATTTGATCCTGAGAGCCGGAGGCTGGAGAAAGAGGGGCATACACATGTGGATATACACTGTACATGTACATGTACATGTACAGTACATTGTATATATACACCGGTATACAAGGGGTGTACGATGTACTGTGTACATGTACATGTACACAGTACATACAGTAGTACATGTATGTGTACAACCAAGGAGGTATACCTCCTTGGTACAACACTGTACATGCATGTCAGTACATGTATGTGGACTGTATGTGGTGTGGCCACACCTAGCCTACACTCTAGGTGTAATAATCCGGTGTATGACATTTCAGTGTTGGCCATGCGGCATGAGTGCACTAATTTTCATGTTGTCACATGCGTTGGAATGTACAGTGTATACATGGTGTACCTGTGGCATGTAATCGCGACATCACCAAATAGGGCCGGTCTAGTCTATTCTGGGTGCGGGGAAAGGGCTCTGGTTATTAGAGACTACCATAAATGGTCCTTTGATTAGCTGTACATGTACATGTACCGTATGTACATGTACCGGTACAATACATGTGTACATGTATACATGTACACAATGTACATGTACATGTATGTACACTGTACCGGTACACATGTAGTATGTACACATTTTACATGTACAAATGTACATCATCCATGTGCAATGTACCGGTACCTACCCAATGTACATTGTACATGTACATGTAGGTGAATGCACTTAAAGTACCATTCAGTGTTTGATAAACCAATTCTGTGAAAAGCCGCTTTTCACTTGTTGCTGTACAAATAGCGGTGGCAAGCTCGTATAGTACTGTAGTTCCCACAGCAGGTGGATTTCACACAACACAAAGAAAGTGGGACCACCCGCTTCTGGAACGGCGGGCTGTATGTGTACCTGTACCTGTACATTGATGTCTGCTCCCTTTCTATTAGTCCCATTAGGCCTGAAATGTTGCAGGCTGTGAAGGTCTACAAGTTTGTTTCAAACTGGTCATTTTACTGCAGATGTACCGGTATGTAAAGTACTGTACAGTACAGTGTACACATACCGGTACATGTACATGTACACTGTACAGTTGTAAGTACTTTTGTACATGTACGTGTAATAAACTGGTAGGCCTACAGTAGGCCTACTAGTCTATTACAGTACAGATATGTTGCAAACTGCTTACTGACTAAAGTTATCAGATACACCATTTGCCAAGGTCAAGGACTTGCATCCATACTTTGTCTAACCCAGCATACAATGTACAGTGTATACCGGTACACACACACTTTCTATACAATATGTACACGTACGTGTACATGAAATACAGTGTAACACAGTTTGCAATAAGTTTCGGTGCAATCTGTCGATCATGTGGAAACAAAATAATGTGTCAAAAAATTTTCAGACATAGAGGCCGAAGGGTGGTATTTGTTAAAAGGGTACATGTACATGTACATTTGTTCCAAAGATACAGTACTTATAGTCCTTGTAAATCCATACCAAATTTCTCTTTTCTTGAAAACTACTGTACATGTACATGTACGTGTACACAATGTACACGTGCATGTACATTTGTGTACACATGTACATGTATCATGTACATGTGTATGTACTGTATGCACATTGTGCATGTACCGTACATTGTACATGTACTGTACATGTACATGTATGTACATGTGTACCTCCACCGTGAGCAGCCTGAAATCACATCTGAAAAGCACTCTTTGAAGAAACTCTTGCTCTGAAACTGACATTTGTTCAGTTTTCATCGTGCTGAGGTTGCAGATGTGTATCGGTATTCAACACACCATACACATGTACCATGTCAGGACATTTAAGTGAGCAACCAGGCTGTTTGCCTCCTCTCACCCGTACACGTACACTCTGTCTGTCCCAAGGTGTAGGACGGAGAGGTATCGGAACGGCTTCTTCCCTTCTCTGGAATTCCCTTCCTGGTTCATGTTTTCCCCCAGCCTACGATCTTGCCTTTTTGAAATGAATTGCATGACAATTCCTATATCCAGCCTTCCTGAGTCCCTCTCTGTCTCCTTCTTTCCTTAGCCCTTAACTTTGAGTGGCTTTACACAGTGTATCGCCTTGTTTTGGGCAAATTTGCATTAAAGAAAAACAAACCCCAAAATGTACACTCCACATAACGGTGAATGTTCCATTTCTTTGCATGAAACCATCCAGTCCCACATTTATCAATATCCTCGTAACACATACATGTACATGTTACATGTACCTTTAAGATGTTTTTCTCAGCTCATTTTCAATTCGGCCTGCATCACTTAAAGGGTGTCACTGACAAAATTGATACACGTGCGTAGACTTGGGACCGTACTGAAATAACTCTGTGATTGTACCCCGGAGAACAGAAAGGGGGAGAAAAAAAACACAGATAAAGCCGTAACGAAATCTTATCAAATTAGAAATGCCAAGGCCCTATCGTGCGTGCATTCCTTGCGTAGTTCAGGGACACTCCAAAACATTGGCTGCGTGACAAATTTGATTTTCTCTCTTTTCGCTTTATTTTCCCCCCGCTCTGTTTGGGGGATGATTGTAATTCAGTTTCATGAGAGTTTTCTCCTGGGCCTTTAGCGTTTCACGCGGCAGGCCGCATTCTGAGAGATCTCGGTTCGTGTCTGTGGTTGCGTCGTTCCCTCGTTGACTTTTCCGTTGTCGCTGCATCTTCGTAGCCATCTTTTGTTAGTCTGCTTTGGAGCCGACTGAGGTAAGAGTGTGTGTGAGTGTGTGTGAGTGTGTTGAAGTACCGTAAATGTACAGTACTTGCCTGGTGTTTCAATCCTATCGCGATCTTTTTTTGGGGGGGGGGGTTTGGAGAAAGGTCCTGGTTGGGCTGAAACATGGCGCCTCAATTTTGAGATCTTTTTTGTAGTTTTTGCAGAATTGTAGTTAGTGGCCTACGTAAGTGCGTCTATGTTTTGTTAGTCTGGAGCTGACTGAGGTGCAGTAAGAGTGCGGCTGTGTTGAAGAACTTGAAGTACATAATGTACATGTACATGTACATGTACATGTACCGTACTGGCCCGATGTTTCAATCCTACCACAATCCTTCTTTTTTTTTCAGAGGTTTTTTTGGTTTGGGGAAAGGTCCTGGTTGGAATGAAACATGGCGCCTTAACAATTTTGAGATCTGTGTTGTTTTTTGGAAATTGTAGTCAGTGGCCTAACGTTTTGATCCTAGCAGGACCTTCCTCAGAGGCTAAAATGAAGGTCCTCTGATAACGGTCCTGCTAGTCCTGATCAAAACGTTAGGCTACAAACTACAACTTAGCATTTTACCATGTGTAGATCATGACATGTATATTGTATGGGTTGGTAAGCAGTTAGCAACAGATTTACAATTTTTTTTTTTTTTTTTTGGGGGGTTCTTTTACATGTAAAGCCCTTACACAACACTGGTCAAGGTCAAAGAATAGCATCCATACATTGTCTGATCTAACATATGCATGAAATAGCACACCTGTGAAAATTTCAGCTCAATCTGCCGACCAAATCGCGAGAAAATCGCGAGAAAATCGTGAAAACCGCTTCATTTGTTTCGCAAAAATGCAGCACTCAACGCTGTACTGTTCTGAAAAATAGTTTAGATCTCGGTGAGACGTACACTATTTCTTTTACTAATTTCTCCCAAATTACAACATTTTAGGCAGAAATATTTCAGTGAGAGGTTTCTACTATAACCATCTTCAAACTGTATACGTTTCATGTAAATCTGTGAAAATCTCTGTTTTTCGATCTTACCAATATGTTGTGTAGGGGCTTTAAGTCAGGGAACACTTTTTAGCATTTTTACTTCACTGACAAAGTGCATGTAGGATGAGACAAGTGGACTTCAAGACTCTCACTTTCTTTTGTCCGATCTCTCTTCAACTGGAAAAGAATCTCAATTGAGCTACATGTACACTGTACTGTTACATAATTACTAGAGCACAGTTCATACTGGGACAGTGGGAGGGAGTCCGAGGGACTGAGTTTTTTCCCTGGCTTTTCCCTGAAATCCCCGACAATCTTGTGAGTCAGGTTAGAGATGACACCGGGTGATGAGGTGCAGACCGATTTTTCACAGCACCGAGCCAACCAAACAAACAACCTGACTAATCATCGGTTGTATGCTCTTGCCATGGAACACGGCCTTGCGCGCATGAAAAGGCCCAATTCTCTGAACAGAGATACATGGGCACTGCACACGTACAGTGCCCTGCTCCTTGTCTCTCTCCCCCCCCCTCCCCTTCCTCCCCTGATTCTCAACCCTACCACTTCTGTAGCGTTGTGACCAGAGTATTACACACTCGTGCAGATGATTTCCCAGACAGACATCTCGTGGGTAACCCCTAAGGCCGTCTTCTGCTCTCTATTAATTTGTGAAAACCGGCACAGAAACGAAAGCGCCAATGTCCGGGGCGAACGACACTCTTATTCTATAGCCACTTCCTGTTCCGCTATACAGTACTTGGTGTGTGTGTTGGTTACAAGTTGGAGGCTGACAATGAGGCTTTTAAAAAAAAAGAGGGGGGGGGGTTGGGGGCTCCAGGGCTCAGATGTGCATCTCTGCCATCCAACAGCTGCAAGTACACAGGCTGCTGTTTGTCTGTGAAGGTTGAAGCATTTGCAGTCCTTTCCAAAAGAATATATTATCTCAGATTAGTAGCCGAAAAAAAAAAATCTGTGTACTATTAGGCAGAGGATACACAAGATTATACCAGTCAGTGTGACAATTGCATCACGCAATGGGGACAATTGAAACATAGGGCCTTACTGAGCGCTGAGCAGTGCTGTAGTGCGTAGTACGTGTGCATTACATGTGCAGAGGTACCATAGTTACCAAACACTCCTATTTTGTAGGTATCATTCCTCTGTTTGGGGTAAAAATGTATCAGAAAAACACATGGTTTATGAATCGCGGTTATTTGCTCAGTGGAAATTGCAGCCCTTTTGTGGAATCCGAATCTGTAGGCAATGCGATCAGCCTTGTCATTAGCTACGGCCAAAGGCTAATGATACACGCACTCTCAAAATGTACAATGTATAGGGCTTGGTGGCTTGATCCTAGCTGGACCTTTCCCAGAAGCTAAATCAAAGGGAATTGTCTCTAATCATACATGTAATACACTGTACACTACATTGCATGAGAGAGCCCACTACATAATGACACACTCACACGCAATGACATGCCTTGTCATTAGCTACGGCCAAAGGCTAATGATACACGGACTCTCAAAATGTATGGGGCTTGGTGGCTTGATCCTAGCAGGACCTTTCTCAGAAGCTAAATCAAAGGGAATTGTCTCTAATCATACATGTAATACACTGTACATTGCATGAGAGAGCCCACTTCAGAATGACACACTCACACGCAATGACACGCCTTGTCATTAGCTACGGCCAAAGGCTAATGATACACGCACTCTCAAAATGTATGGGGCTTGGTGGCTTGATCCTAGCAGGACCTTTCCCAGAAGCTAAATCAAAGGGCATTCAGCGTGTTTCTACTGAGCACACGCTAACACCCTGTATTTCTTACCCACTATATTCCGGGTGTCGGTGATCCGGATCACCGACAAACGCCTGTTTCTACTCAGTACGGAAAAGGCGGGTGTCGCCCACAATCGACCTTCGTCGAGGGTAGACCGGACGTGCGGAATGAATCGGGTCACGCCGCAGGTCAAAGCAAGGAATTCACTACTTTTGTTGCATTTCTGGTACACCCGGCAACCAGCAACCGCGTGTGTTTCTACTGCGAGTGTGACCCGAAGACACCCGGCAAGATCCACCTCAATAGGTGGTTGTTGGTGAACGTTTGGTTGCCGGACACTCTGGACACTCCACCCAGAAACACCCGAAGATGCACGGAGACACCCGGCAACCTTTCGTCAGTAGAAACACGCTGATTGTCTCTCTAATCGTACCGGTACATGTACATGTAATACACTCCGGTACATTGCATGAAAGAGCCTGCTGCAGAATGACACACTCGTATTGCTACCCACTACCTTCCCTAACAACAGCCCATATAAACATCAGCGCCCGCTGGTGATTTGGCTTTGCAGTGACTATAAATTATCATCATC
This sequence comes from Luidia sarsii, assembly GCA_949987565.1. Taxonomy (NCBI): domain Eukaryota; kingdom Metazoa; phylum Echinodermata; class Asteroidea; order Paxillosida; family Luidiidae; genus Luidia; species Luidia sarsii. The sequence goes on along the minus strand of OX465103.1, from coordinate 26,260,693 downwards.
TGACCTGGCGCAGATTGCGTTTACAGAGTAACCCGCACCTTAACCAAGAGGTCTTGGTAGGGGAAAATGATTCACTCTTCGCTGTCTGCCAGGAGTGAGGCAAATGGACTGTGGGTTTAAGAGGGTTTTTTTTTTTTTTTTTTTTTCCGTTGTCTCTATCGTCGTCGTCGTTGCTTAGGCATTGACCGGGATTGTGCGCGCGGCTAAGTGCTGCCCAGAGCTGCGAGCACGCTTCGCTTCGCTCTCTCTCCCGCTTCTTTTTTTTTTAAAGCCCTCACAGAACGCTGCCCCGCGCCTTCTTGAACTTCCTGGAAAGTGTATCAGCTTGTGCGGAGGTTCCCGCAAACGGCGCAACATACATGTTCTATGAGATGGCCCCTTGAGTTTGACCAAATTAACATACTTTACATGTATGTTCTTTTCAGAACCACGCTTACTCACAAAAGAGAATTTACATGGTGTCTCCGCAAACCTATTTATCCTGATACTGTACATGTACCGTACAATCGTACATGTACATGTACATGTGCCTTTGAACATGCTCGTTATATATTTGGACATCTACTGTACATTAGGAATGAGATGCTCTGACAGACGTTGATACCGGTACTTATTAACAGAAAGCCATACGTAAGGCTTCAAACCACGGTCAGATTCAATAATGCCTGTCTAAACACATTGCTTTTATTCTGCTCCAATTCCATGATTTTCTTCATGAAATAACCCGTAGACAGGGGGGGTGAGGGGGAGAGATAGACAGACAGAGAGAAATAGAGAGTGAGAGAAATAGGGAGAGAGAGACAGGGGGAGATACATGTATATGTATAGACATAGACAGAGAGAGAGAGAAATATATATATATATACATGAACATGTAGACAGAGAGAGACATAGAGAGAGAGAGAAAGAGAGAGATAGAGAGAGATAAATGACAGAGATAGACAAGGATATACACATGTATACATGTACACTGGCGTGCAAAAGTATTTATGCACCCAATGCAAAATTTTCAATTTCAGTTTGAAATTTCACAGTTGTTCACTAAACTATCAAACCTGTGTCTGGAGTCATCATGTACATGTATATGTACAATG
>OX465103.1:26243163-26259399 GCA_949987565.1 Luidia sarsii | reverse complement strand
AGAGAGACAGAGCAAGGGAGAGAGAGAGAGAGACAGAGCAAGGAAGAGAGAGAGACATAGAGAGAGAGAGAGACAGAGCAAGGAGAGAGAGAGAGAGAGAGCAAGGAAGAGAGAGAGAGAGAGAGATAGAGAGACAGAGCAAGGGAGAGAGAGAGAGAGAGAGAGCAAGGAAGAGAGAGAGAGAGAGAGAGAGAGAGCAAGGAAGAGAGAGAGAGACAGAGAGAGAGAGAGCAAGGGGAGCCAGAGGCTTGACCTGCCACTGTCCATCACCTCCCCCTTCCCTCTCAACAGATCTCCCCTGGCGTGGCTTCCTGTTAAGTCACGTCCTGTCACAAATCTGCCTGGTCTCTCAAGACAGCAACACTTTGGGTTCAAAAAAAAAATGAAAAAAAAAAAAAAACACCCACAAAGGCACAAACGGTCATCACTGTTTACAACTAAACGTACATGTAGACCAACAGGACATCAAGGGTAGAAGCAGGAACAATTTTCGTTCTGGAAAACTGAGTCTGATGACACAGCTGGGAAAAACATTGTGGCCTCGCTGTGCTGGATGGTCACTTGGAGTTGGATCGGTCGATGCGTTTTGGTCGTCCAACATTTTGGAGATTTATCTGCGTAGTGGTTGCCCTCCTGCTCGGTGGATCTGATCGTCCTGTCGTCCATTGACCGAGCCGCTCTGCTCTCGAGTCATTCGGGCTACTCCCAGCCTCCTCTCCCTTCCTCCTGGTTTGTGACAATCAGTTGGTGCGCGGGACCGGGTCTCGTGGGCCTGCCCACCCTCCTCTTTCCCCTCTCCTCTCCCCTCCTTCCCGCTCACTCCCCCTCCTCTCTCCCCTCATTCTCTCCCCTCCTCTCTTTCCTCTCTCCCCCTCCTCTCTCCCTGGCCTGCCAGCCCTCCACCTCCTTCCCCTCTCCTCTCCTTCCCTCTCTCTCCCCCTCCTCTCTCCCTGGCCTGCCAGCCTCCACCTCCTTCCCCTCTCCTCTCCTTCCTACTCTCTCCCCCTCCTGTCTCCCCTCCTCTCTTCCCAACCTCTCTCCCCTCCTCTTCTTCCCCTCCTCTTCCCCTCCTCTCCTTCCCCTACTCTCCCCCTCCTCTCCTTCCTGCTCTCTCCCCCTCCTCTCCTTCCCCCCTCTCCCCCTCCTCTTCCCCTCCTCTCCTTCCCACTCTCTCCCCCTCCTCTCCCCCTCCTCTTCCCCTCCTCTCCTTCCCGCTCTCTCCCCTTCTTCTCTCCCATCCTCTCCTTCCCCTCCTCTCCTTCCCCTCCTCTCCCCCTCCTCTCCCCCTCCTCTCCCCCTCCTCTCCCCCTCCTCTCCCCCTCCTCTCTCCCCTCCTCTCTTCCCCTCCTCTCTCCCCCTCCTCTCCCCCTCCTCTTCCCCTCCTCTTCCCCTCCTCTCCTTCCCCTCCTCTCCCCTCCTCTCTCCCCTCCTCTCTTCCCCTCCTCTCCTTCCCCTCTCCTTCCCCTCTCCTCTCCCGTCTCCCCTCTGCCCACTGCCCCGATGGATTCCTGGAGGTGGGTCCGCACGCTGAGTCTGCAGCAGAGGATGTCGCTGGCCTTGGACAGCATCTTCGGCATGCTCCACGCAAGTTGTCTCTCTGCTGTCTCTTCCTCTTTCCTAACTGCTGCATTCTTGTTTAATGAGATTTGAAGGTTTTCATGGTGAAGATAGCAGAAGGAGTAGGTTTGCGGTGACACCGTGTTAAATTTTTCGTGAGTATGTGTGGTTCTGAAAAGGACCGGTGGAACTTGACGTTTCAAACAAATTCTTGTTTCATTTGAAGGGAGGATACGCCATTCTTTTCCTAAGTGCCAACGGTAAGCCTCAACCCCAAGATACCCCAGGTTGGAAATGGTTGCCCCGGGTTAAGACAAACAAATTGGCCGTTACCCCGGGGCTGCTCACGACCTGAGTTAAGGATGGCGATCTCGGGGTGAACGGCTGAAATGCGTGGCATCTTCCTTGCTCCAGGTTTAGCCAAACTCCCGGGTCGGGTTGATGCGACAGATGGGAACAGAACACAGGGTTAACGAAGCCCGGGGTAAGAAATGCCGGCCAGCAAATCTCAGGGTTAAGCAGTTTGAAGTGGGAAAAGGGTAATAATAGGCAGTTGGCCGATGCCTACTGGGGCATCACGAACGAATCCCCTCCACACTAATCTGTCCGGCATGGCAGTCCTCAGCTCTTCAACTCTGTCAAGTCTTATGTCTCAGTAGTACATGTAGTACAGTACACGTACAATGTAACATTGTACCAGTAGCTTCCAGCATGTACATGTACAGTACAGTAGCTGAACTGTGTACCAGGATAAATAGGTTTGCGGAGACACCATGTAAATTCTCTTTTGTGAGTAAGTGTGGTTCTAAAAAGAACCGGAGAAACTCGACGTTTCGAACAGTATACTCTGTATATACTGTTCGAAACGTCGAGTTCCTCCGATTCTTTTCAGAACCACACTTACTCACAAAAGAGAATTTACATGGTGTCTCTACAAACCTATTTATCCTGATATTCTCACCATGCAAACCTTCAAATCTCATTTGAACTGTGTACATGTGTAACTGTAACCCATATTGCCAGGAAGTTTTTCAAACATTTTAGATGAGCAATACACTGCCCTAGTTATGCGGACGGAGGGATTTGTCTGGCTTTGAATGCTCGCATTGTGCTGGCAGGAGTGCTGGGTATTGTCTTGTAGCTTTGGGGCACTCAAATGTACCCCGGTACACGTACATGTCGAGCTGTTTTTAAACTGCCCCATTTTTGGACAGCTGTACGTGTATGTGTAACAGGTGTAAACAGGTGTAAGAGTGAAAATACAGTAACATATGTAGAGGTGGCTCCCATCGCAGGAATACCGTAGTCCTCATGTTGATGAGTGCGTTCCGGTAGCGTCAATGCACTGCATCTACATGTACCAGTACTGCATCTACCAGTACTGCACTATACTGTACATGTACATGTACATGTATACTCGACATGTACACGTGTACATGTAGTACTGTACATACAGTACATACCGTACATGTGTATATACAATGTACATGTACACTGTACCGGTACATGTAGTACTGTACATGTACATGTGTGTACACTGTACCAGCACTTGTACAGGTACATGTACATGTACATGTACATGTACATTTTGTACATTGTACATGAACAGTTTACATGTATGTTTTAGAGAATGTTCATAATTTATGTTTGAATAGCTAATTGATACTGTACAATGTACATGTACTTGTACATGTCCACAAACCCTGGTAGTAGGCCTATCCGGTACACACTTGTACAAAATCAATGTCAGAGTGCTATACATGTCTATGTAGATGTAGATGTACAGTACCTCCATCAACATTATTGATTCTGTACCATGAAGCTTACAGTGTGCATGGTACTGTACACACATGTACACATGTACATGTACATGTACACTATGTACATGTACATGTGTGTACAATAACATACAGTACTACATGTACGTGTACTACCTGGTGTGTACTACATGTACATGTACGTACACTTCTAAAGGGACATGTACGTTTACGTTTACCTGTATCTACATTTGTGTACATACGTAGAGAGTATTTTTCTTGAAACTGATCACATATACCCGGTAAAGTACATGTACATGTGTACATGTACATGTATACCTATAGGTACATTGTGCTTACATGTAAATGCACTTAGCCTTAAAATGCTTGTCAAGTCAATAATGTGGTTTTGCCTTTGCGTGTCTATGGGCATCTGTAAGTGTTTGAAAGGGTACCCGGTACATGTACTATACATGTACAGTGTACATATTCCTTTCAGCATTACCGTACACATACTACATGTACACATGTACAGGTACTACATGTATCAATTTACAGAACTGCCATGCATTACATGTACTTTGAGTGTAAATGATTGTTTCCATGGTGCTTGGATCTAATTTGATTTTCTGTGTGAGTTGTGTGTGAGATGGACCCCATGCAACCACGTGTACCTGTGTGCTCTTCCTGCCAGTGGGAGACAAGTGCTACCCTATCCAGCCCATGATTGTGATCTCTCACGGGATGCACACTGATGTGATTGGGGTGGGCTTGGGTAGTGGTAGGATTAAGGTGGTTTCTTCTAGTGATGGTACAGTATGTGAACATTGTTGTTACCAGGTCTTCTTGCCTCCCCCTTCTTCCTCCCCTTCCTCCTGTTGCCTCCTCCACTCCCTCTTCACCTTCTTATTCCCCCTTCCTCTCTCTTCCTTTTCTCTCTCCTCCTTTCTCTCCCTCCTCTCTCTCCCTCCTCTCTCTCCCTCCTCTCTCCCTCCTCTCTCTCCCTCCTCTCTCCCCTCCTCTCTCCCTCCTCTCTCCCTCCTCTCTCCCTCCTCTCTCATCTCTCCCCTCCTCTCTCCTCTCTCCCTCTCTACCTCCTCTCTCCCCTCCTCTCTCCCCTCCTCTCTTCCTCCTCGCTCATCTCTCCCCTCCTCTCTCCCTCCTCTCTCCCTCCTCTCTCTCCTCTCTCCCTCCTCTCTCCCTCCTCTCTCCCTCCTCTCTCCCTCCTCTCTCCCTCCTCTCTCCCTCCTCTCTCATCTCTCCCCTCCTCTCTCCCCTCCTCTCTCCCCTCCTCTCTTTCTCCTCTCTCTCTCCTCTCCCACTCCTCCCTCTCCTCTCTCACCCTCCTCCCCACCTCTGTCCCTTCCTCTCCTTCCACTTACTCTCCCTTCCTCTTTCCCTCCTCCTCTCCCTTTTTCTCCTTCCCCTCCTCTCCCCTCCTCTCCTTCCCTCTTTCTTCTCCCATCCTCTCTAACCCCCCGCTCCTCTCTCCCACTCCTCCCTCTCTCTCCTCCCTCTCCTCTCACTTCTCTCCTTCCCCCTCCTCTCCCCTCTTCTCCTTCCCCTCCTCTCCCCTCCTCTCCTTCCCCCTTCTTCTCCCATCCTCTCTAACCCCCCACTCCTCTCTCCCACTCCTCCCTCTCTCTCCTCCCTCTCCTCTCACTTCTCTCCTTCCCCCTCCTCTCCCCTCTTCTCCTCCCCCCTTCTGCCATCCTCTCCAACCCCCGCTCTTGTCTCTCACTCCTCCCTCTCTCTCCCACTCCTCCCTCTCTCTCCTCCGTCTCCTCTCACTTATCTCCTTCCTCCTCCTCTCCCCTCTTCTCCTTCCCCCTTCTGCCATCCTCTCCAACCCCGCTCCTGTCTCTCACTCCTCCCTCTCTCTCCCACTCCTCCCTCTCTCTCCTCCCTCTCCTCTCACTTCTCTCCTTCCCCCTCCTCTCCCCTCTTCTCCTTCCCCCCTTCTCCCATCCTCTCCAACCTGCTCCTGTCTCTCACTCCTCCCTCTCTCTCCTCCCACTCCTCTCTCTCCTCCTCCTCCTGTCTGCCGATCCCCCAGGCCAAGCGTTACATGGAGATGATTCCCATAGAGAACCAGCCGGTGCGTGGCACTGAGGGCGCCCAGCACCGTGCCCGCCAGATGCAGAAGCAGCTGCCGGACCATGACCAGGAGCCGGACCTCTGCCAGAAGCTCAACACGGAGGAGGCTGAGCGCATGCTGGACTTTGTCAAGGACTACAAGGAGAAGGCCGTGGGCATTGGCCAGGTAGGTCACCTCGTTGGTAGGGGAGGGAGACGTTCAGAGCCACTCTCACTGAAGCCTCAACTTAAAGCCCCTACACAACATTGGTCAAGGTCAAAGAATAGCATCCATACCTTGTCTGATCCAACATATGCATGAAATAGCACACCTGTGAAAATTGCTGCTCAATCCGCCAACCGAGTCTCGAGAAAATCTTGAAAACCGCTTCATTTGTTTCGCGAAAATGCAGCATTCAATGCCGTATTGTTCGGAAAAATAGTTTAGATCTCGTTGAGACGTAAACTATTTCTTTTACTAATTTCTCCCAAAATACAACATTTTAGGCAGAAATATTTCAGTGAGAGGTTTCTACTACATGTATAACCATTTTCAAATTGTATAAGTTTCATGTAAATCTGTGTCAAACATTTCTGTTTTTCGATCTTACCAATGTTGTGTAGGGGCTTTAAGCCCTATCTGCACTGGACTGGAGGGGGAAAACTAACCAAGCAAATCCGGGTAACTTGACCATTTTAAGTCCAGTGCGGACCGGCAGCCTAAGAAGTTCTCCTCCCAGGTAACTTACCCACGGTCTCGGTAAAAACAAAAAAGTCCAGTGCGAACACGGCTTTAGGCTCTGGCTCCAACATCGTCACTTTTCCCCAAAGAATGACAAACACAGGTTGGGAATCCTTGTCTTGAAAATTGAGCTTGTGATTTTTTTTTTTTAACGGACAATCTTCCAAAAGCTGAAAACACAGCTTTGAGGGGTATTCACAGCCGAACTCTAAAAAAAAAATCTCACTTGTGCTATGGTTCCAAGTACATTGTCACAGTTCTCCAAAAGCTGGGGGAAAAAAACACAGGTTGGGAGTTCGTGTGTTAAAAATTAACCTTGGGTGCCTTTTTTTGTTTTAAATAGACAATCTTCCAAAAGCTGAAAGCACAGTTTTTGAGGGTATTCACAGCCGCACAGTAAAAACATCTCACTTATGCTATGGTTCCAACATTGTCACAGTTCTCCAAATGCTGGGGAAAAAAAAAAGGAAAGTTGTGACTGTTTTTTTTTTTTGCAAAAGGGAGTACCTACCATATTCTTTTCAAAGAAGAAAGCATTGATTCATGTCATTTCAAGATACAATGTGATTCTATTTGCCGTCTGCTAAGAACCGGGGGCCAATTTCATAGAGCCGCTTAAGCACCAAAATTTGCTTAAGCACAAAATGTCACGATTCACCAGATCACTTAGCCAACCCAAACTTCACTTGTGTTTCATGCCGAGTAAAGAATAGTGGAATACAGGTCAGATGCAATTGACATCGCACCGTTAATGTCCTTTCTACTCCTTTTCACATGGGTAAGAATTTTTGTGCTTAGTAGATTTTCATGCTTAACCACTTCGCACTGGGGGGTTTTTCAGCGCCCATGACTGCCATACGGTTTTTTTTTAACAATTCATCATTTTCAAATCTCGCTAAAACAATCTGAACAATATATTTCTGTGAAATAAATCGATGAGGGTACACTATGGGTACAAGAGAGTAAAACCTGGCACAATTCGGACGTCGTTGTGGCTTTTGTCAAGAGATTATGATAGGTGCACTGCATGCCTGAACAATCTTGGTTGTGGAGATTGTGGAGCATTGTTCGCGAATTGTTGCGTAATGCAAGCATGTTTGAATGCGAGGAGCATCCATTTTATTCAGGTACAATGTAGGACTGAAGCCGGCATCCTTAAGTACATGAATGTATTCATCATGTACCGGGATGGATTTTCACAAAGCGTAGTACTGTACATGTACGTTAGATGTAGATGGATAAATATCTGGCGCGTGTACAGTGGATGGATGGATCCACAAAAAAATTTCAGTATATCGGTCATTCATTATACTAGCAGTTGCGGCCACATATTTTGTACACAAAAATCGGGAGCCAAAGGGCTTGTTCGTTACAGCAGAATGTTTGGTACATGTACATGTACATGTACAGTGTGTGTATATCAGCGTTCGTTATACTTGTACATGTACATGTAGCAATGGTCCATTTGATCATGAATTTGATAAAAATCAACCACTGGTGTGTTTGTGAGTTACGGCCGGCCGTGGGTTAGAAAGAAGGCCACCAAATGGACCGCAGAGAGTGTTTTATGGTCAGCCGGCTTCAGGCTGTTTGCCCGATTTCCCCAGACTCCTTCTCAGCTGCACGCCAGCGTCACTTGAGAATTCCTCCCCCTTCTATGCATCAGTGAAGTTGGCAGTTGAGTGGTAGAGAGGGGGGGGGGAGTCAGGAGAGTCTATCAACTTATCCCTCAGGATAGCGAAGGCAGCAGTCCGTGACTGGCTCCAGGCCCATTGATTTATGAGTGCATTGAGAAGGGGGGGGGGGTTGCTGGTTACCAGACTATATTTACAGAGAGCCAGTTGGACTGTGTCAACTGGAAAGTAAAGGGAGAACCCTGTTTAGAGTGTCTCACAGTCATTTTTAGTCAGACGAATACAGAAAATGACAGAATTTTTGAAACAATCTTTGAAAAATGGCTCAGAAAACTTTGACCGGACCCGGGACTTGAACCTGAGACCTCTAGTTAAAGATTGTGTACTAGCGCTCTTTACCGTCTGAGCTATCCGGCGGATAGATGGTGGCCTTCCTAATTGTAGTCAACTAGTCTTTGCCGGCATTGCCGGGGCATACGTAGATACTGTCTTGTTTGGTCGATTCAATCTCAGGATTCAGTCATTTTTTAAACGGTTCCCTGCATCGTGAGCAGCATCAAAATGATAGGGATGGGGACAGTTCCTGAGACAATGCCAAGATCTAATAGGGGGAAGAAAGTGGTCCCCTATATACATGTACATGTACATGTAATGTATGGCGGCTCTTCCTTCGCCTCATGTCGGCCCGACCCCATGGAATACAGGTCCATGAGACATTAGTCAAACAACTGTTATGAAAAATAGCCCTTGAGAGTTGAGACTGTCTTAAACCGTGTTCGCACTGGACTTATTTTTTACCGAGCCCGTGGGTAACATTCCAATGGGTAAATCTTCCCTGCGTCCGCACTTGGACTTTTCGACTCGGGTAAACTAACCGAGACGATCGGTAAAACTAACCGACTCATGTACATGTGTATGTACATGTACTCTAGGTACACAAACATGTTGTTACCCTGCGCCCGCACGAGTCTTGCATACAGTAACGTAAGATGCGGGTCGCCGGATGTGTTTTTTTACCGAGTCGTTTACGGAGACGTCGTGTTCGGATTGGACTTATCGTCTCGGATAAACTGACCTGGTCAATTTAAGCGGGCAGAAGTTGGTCGGTTAAACTACCCACTGGAGTCGGGTAAGTTACACACACTCATGTACCTGGGAGGAAAACTTCCTGGGCTGTCCGCACTGGACTTAAAATGGTCAATTTACCCATTTGCTCGGTTAGTTTACGCATTTTAAGTCCAGTGCGGACGCGGCTTTATTCACATCAGGTTCTGAGTAACCAGTCTGTCTCTAGTTTCATCACACTGCCTTCATCCTAACTTTTTGAAAAGAGGAGGATACAGGGACTTTTTTTTAATTTTTTTTTTTCCTTTTTCAAAACAATTTTTCCCCCTAAAGATGGGTACCGGTAATCTAATTTTCAATAATTTCTGTGTACGGTACGATATGTAGGCTGTGCATGTGCGAGGTTCAGCGGCTGGAAATAGCAAAAATCAAATCAAAATGTTGTCTTTTCTTCGTTTTATCTATAAAAGAAAACCTTATAAATGCTGATGCGTCGGCAAAACAAACTGATGTGGGCGGGGATGAGAAACTACTGGCGATAATTTTTTGTTTTCCCTACCTTTATTCGATGGAGTCGGCGCTTAGCAAATACCCGCTCTGGTTGTCACTCTTAGCCAGTTGTGTACGGAGCGGCGGTTGCCGTGACAGCCAATGGAAGCAGGCGTTTAGCGAGCGCTGCGCTGTGCCTTGCACATTAGCACACCACACTCTCCCAGACCGTCCGCGTTTGGGAACATCTGCAGTGCAATTCAATAAATCACGGGCCCAACTTACATATAAATATGAAACTATTCAGCTTTCCTACATGTAATTTTATACATGTAACTCCTTCATGAAATATTCTGTTGATTAATAAACTAGGTTAAACAGTACATGTATTTTATATAGTTCATGTGTTACATACTGTTCAATCTACAAAGTAACTTCATCATCGCGCTGTTATAATATTCAATGGAGGAAAGAATTTAATATGTAACTGGGGTCACCAAAATATTGGACCCCTGATTTATGGAATCACCCATTTGCAATCTTCTCCTCCCCCCCCCCCCCCCCCCCGTCTCGAGTGCAAAACACTACTGCGGGGCAAATTGGGTCGTAAAGCTGTCATTGGTGAAGTCAATCCGTCACTCTGTGCCCCTCTGTCTATTTGACGAAATGCTTCATTGAATATGAAATTCCTGCCATTCATAGCAGTTGTAAATTGTATTTGCACAGCAACCATTGGTATTGTAGTACTGTATCTCCTGGTTCAGTTCTAATATTGGCCACTAAAAGTACCATTGGGCCACTTAAAACTACATGTATCTGTGTCAGTATCCCCTCAGGCTGGCCGGCCACCCCCCCCAAACCCCCCCCCCCAAAAAAAAAAAAAAAAAAAAAACCACCCAAATATTACCCAAACAGCCTTTTCTGTACATTGGTACATGTAGCTTTCAATGTCAGTTCTCAGCTGCTAAAGGTGCACTCTGTATACTTTTGCACACAGCTGGTGCTAATATCCCTGGCTCCTTTCAAACAGCGGCCACTGTAAATAATCAGCAACTTGGCCGCCTCCAACTATCGGAATCAGTGGCCTGCCTGTACTTTCCTAAACCGAAAGGGAAGGGTAGTCTCAGCTGGCGTCCAAATTAAGTTTGGCAGTTCACCAGATATTCCATTTCACCGAGAGGAAGGTCGAGCCACGGGTACCGTTCCCATCTTGATGGACGATTACATAATTGATTGACCGAATTTTATGGAGCAGTCAGAAGCTAGCCAACGCTACCGGTACGCTTGATTTTGCTGCCTATCCCTTTTTCTTTTTTTTTCTTCTTTTTTTCCCCCCTGTGCCAATCACATGAGAGCCCTCTGGGTCTGTCAGTGGCGATGCATGGATCCACTGACTCACGAAAACCCGAGAAGATATTAATGCACTTGGGTACGCCACTGGGTTTTTTTTTCTCCCCTCGGTCTAATAGACAGCGTGGCGACCTACTGTAGCTCACTGCTGCCATGGGGACTGTCACCCTCGGATGCTCTGTATTTGTCCGCCCCAAAAATGAAAAAAAAACCTGCCACTTGAGGGGGTTCAAAATCACGCTCTGAAAATGATATACAAGAATGTTTAAAACTGCTTACTGACTAAAATTACCAAAATGCAAATCATAAAATTTAGTGGGCCTGACGTCAGGCCCACTAAATTTTATGCTCTGAAAATGAATGAGAAACAAAAATAAGCAATTGCAGTTTGCCATACATTAAACGTGTGTATTGAAAGTGATGTAACATTTTTTTTCTTCTGATCCCACATGCACATACATGGACATAATAAGATTAAGATGGCATAATTAAGATGGCATAATAATGAGGCATCAAAAGTCAAAATATTGTCAAAAATGCATTCATGTCAAAATCAATTTTTCTGATAGATGAAATGTAGGGCCTCCTACACGAGAATCATCTGTGCGAAGGAATGTTTCAAGAAACGTCTGTAGATATTGAAAAAATCGGGAAATCATTTGCGCCGTGCGTGACCTCAAACTTTAGAGCCCTTTTTTTTTTGGAAAAGTGGTTGCTGTGACTGCGCTGCGCGTTGCCTCATCGTATTTCTCGCGTCGTAACTTTGGATGTATGGAAATGATTTTGATATTATTTGGAAAGTTAATAAGATACTCTTGAAAATCTCGAAATCCTCATTATGCTGTACTGGGTCACATACATGTACATGTGTTAGAGTGCTACAGAAGCATTGCCCATTGTACCGGTACGTTACTCACTGAGTGATCCTCATTCATCAAGCAAGTTATCAGATGCGGCCACAGACAGTTTAAAGTTCAAACTCCAAGGGGAAGACCCTATAACATGCATGAAGTCTGCACACAGTCCGTGGTGAAAATTTGCCCCAAGATTTGTAAAAAAAAAAAAAATGCACACCCGCAATGGCCAACCTACAGTAACCAGTCCACCTTTAACCAAACTTCAAGCCTTACACACTGTCTGGTTCTACAATTCTACACAAGGAAGTGAGCCCGGTCTTAATGCCGATGTTCCCCGATGAAATCCCGAAATATGTCACCGTATCATGCGCTGCGAGGTATCAGTGTGAATGTAGTGGAGCCAGTTTAATGTTACCACTCCCAAGGGGGTGGGGGGGGGACGCTGGTTGAGTTGATGCTTAAATCCAGAAAATCATTTTGAAGGAAGACACCGTGGAATTGGGACTGAAACACCATCCTTAATATCCGGGATTTTTTTCCCTGGAGTTTGATTTCTTCAAGTAGAGAGACGAATTACATGTGCTCACAGCATCCCATATGCGCAGAATTCAGTGTTAAGCAGAACCCTACATGTACATGTGACATGTATTTGTGTAACTACCCACCACTTGTTTTTAGCACACGACCCGAATCCTGCACAATCCTACAATCCTTCAGTTAAAAGCCCCAAACCTGACAGTCCAACAGTGTCTCCCTGGACCTACCGGTACTCGTTTTTGTGAAAATGAATATTTTTATTACTACAAGTGCCCTCCATCACACTGGGCCTTGTAACCTGTATCCTACATTTCCCTCAAGCGACAAAAAATTCCACATGCCCTCAATCCTACAGAATCATCTTCCATCACATTGGGCCTTGAAACCTGTATCCTGCATTTTCCTACAGTGACAAAAACTCCACATGCCCTCAATCCTACAGAATCATCTTCCATCACATTGGGCCTTGAAACCTGTATCCTGCATTTTCCTACAGTGACAAAAACTCCACATGCCCTCAATCCTGCAAATTTCTACAATGCATCAACTACCACACATGTACACCTTCCTACACTAGGACAATAGGATTCTGTAGGATGTGGGAAAATTAGGGTTTTTAAGCAGACCAGTGAAATTAGGCCCTGGTAATGTATGCCCAACAGTGCCAGACCTGACAAACTCCCAAATGTGGAATTTGGATTGGTTTGGTACGGGTGTGTGTGACTTGTAAGGGATTGTCCCATACCTACATGTATTCATTAATCAAAAGAAACCATGTCTGGCGCACCTCAGTGCTTTCACCAGGCTTCTTATACACCGATGATAGTTGGAATCCAGCAATCTCCTGACGACGGGCAGAGTACACACTGCCTGAAGCGTTGAGTTACCGGCTCTTTTCCGAGCCACACTTCAATCGGGGCCATTCCCACGACACCAAATAATCGCAATTATTTGGATCGCGATTTGAATCGCGATTCAAACTCCACTCTTTTTGCGTGTGGGGACACAATAAACGCGATTATTTGCGGGATTTGAATCGCGATTCGGACTCCACAAAGAGTGCGACTTTTTCAAATAATGTGTGTGGGAACGCTCCGTTCAAATCGCACCGGTTATTTTTAAGCCCACGGTGCATTGCGCAAGCATGGCATTTCCTGCCAGCAGCTTACTGCCAGGAAGTGCAGCACAGGGTTTGTTTACTTTAGTCAGCGAGTCCCGCCATTCCCGCTTGCGCAGCGCGACCACATGCTAACCGCAATCGGCTCGCGTTTATTTGCGATTATTTGGCCTGTGTGGACACGACCCCCAAAAAAAGTTTTTTGATTCGCGATTCAAATCGCGATTATTTTCGTAGTGGGAAGGGCCCTAATGAAAGAGATGATATACATGTACATGGTGTCACCGCAAACCTTCCACTAAGTCTGGCACTATACCAGGCAAGACTCAACAAAGCCTCATGTTGACATTTGATACTCCCTCTAGGTATGAGGTGGGCAGGGTTCAAGTACAGTACTGCTGCTAAACAGACCTCTCTCAAAAGCATCGTCTTACTTCTTAACCTAGTGTCCTGACCCCTGACATACATACATGAAAACCGGCCTCCATTTTTGGCACCAGCCATGAAACCACAGGATCCGCCCCCCCCCCTTCCCCTCCCCCCCCCTCTGCCCACACTCCACAGTCCTAATCCAATTAGAGGATAAGGGGACTAGCAGGTGTTAAACCGCAGCCTATCATGAGGCCTAATCCAGGATAATCCCACCCAGTCCAGCCCACTCAACACTAACTGCATCAGGAGGTCAGAGATGGGTTAATTGGTCCAGGAAAATACAGCGGAGGAGGAAGACGAGATAACGAGGCCATTCACCGTACTCAAAATAACCGCGATTTCACTTCTTTTTCATTTCACTGCTTATGAACACTGTTTATGTGCTGTGACCAGTCAGGCAGATATGGGTTCATATCATGTACCGTATTCACTTACCTTAAAGCCCTACACAACATTGGTAAGATCGAAACAGAAATGTTCACAGATTTACATGAAACTTATTCAGTTTGAAGATAGTTATAGTAGAAACCTCCAACTGAAATATTTCTGCCTAAAAATGTTGTATTTTGGGAGAAATGAGTCAAAGAAATTGTTTACGTCTCACAGAGATCTAAACTATTTTTCGGAACAGTACGGCGTTGAATGCTGCATTTTCGCGAAACAAATGAAGTGGTTTTCACGATTTTCTCGAGACTCGTTTGGCGGATTGAGCTGAAATTTTCGCAGGTGTGCTATTCCATGCATACGTTGGATCAGACAACGTATGGATGCTATTCTTTGACCTCGACCAATGTTGTCATTGTTGTGTAAGGGCTTTAAACCATTATGTAAATCTGCATTTGATTGGTATTGAAATAAAGTCAAAAGTCATACTAAGGGACCGTCAGAATAGTGTTTGAGGGGAAGAATGCCGTCGCCAGGTGAATATAACCAGTGTTATACATGTAGCTAGGGTATTTTTAGTGGTGGTTCAAATTTCACCAACAACACGTCTTTGCACACACTGTATACTGCACAGTGCACGTGCACAGCGGCCACATGGCTGCATACGAGTTACGACTACGATCACGCTGCGCTACTCAAGCCTGATCGGAACTTCCAGAACAAGTATTAGCGAGACGGGTACTCTACAAAAAAGTACAATTTATTTTACTACCGAAACCAAACATAGATTGGGTTAATAATGGGGTGAACATAGTGCCGGTCGGAAGCATTGTTTTTCACCAGGAGTGGTGGACGGAAATTACCCGTGCTGGTTGGCACCGTCCACCGCCGACCAGCGTAGCTATAACACTGAATATAACCCGCCTCTATTCTATCATCCCCTCCCCTGCAGGTGCAGGCTGTGGTGCCCCACAGCGAGCCCCAGCTCAACCTGCAGAACCTGAGCCTCTCGGAGGCGTCGGCCCCGCCCGCCTCGGCCCAGCACCCGGGCGCGCCCGACGGGGTGCGAGGCGAGGCCAACCCGGCCACGCCCAGCAAGGCCTCGGTGGGCGTGGGCCACGGCGACGCCCAGGCGGGGACCGGCCCCGCCCAGGTGTCGGCGGTGACGGCCGACACGCCCAAGGCTGAAGGAGATCACGCCAAATGGGTGAGGAAAGGGGGCGGGGCGGAAGGAGGAGGGCTTCTCTTATTTCTTTGTGCAGTCCTTCGTCCGTTTCGTGTTAATTTTTTTTCAGGATCGGCCTAATCGGCTTTGGTGGGCTATTGATGATGAATTCAGTCAATTAAACAAAAAGAAGCAAATAGCTTGGTTGCAATGTACATCAATGCAATGTACCGTACATCTTATCCATAAATGCAAAATGGAAAAGTCTCACCATAGACTTAGTATGATTTTGGCATCTACATGTAGGAGCTTGTGCATCAACGGGTTTTCCCTACTCGACGTACAAATGTAGTTAAATGGCTCATCTCTTATCTAGGATGTAATGCAGTACCCACTGCTCTACAGATTCGAATCCACCACACGACCTCGACCAGCTCGGTGGTCCATTGGTTAACATGTCTGCACATGTCTCGAAAGCAGGAGTCGCAGGTTCAAATCCTGCCCGAGCTGCCCGTATTTTGTTCAGCAGGCAATCCGGCAAAGCACTGAGAAGTTCTAGTCCAATACCTCTAGTCTAAAGTTCGTGTCCCAGTAAGATTCTTTTCTGGCCGGACTCTGTTGTTCAGCACTTGATCTAAAGCCGAGTTAACTGTCCCCTGTTCGTCTTCTGTTCGTCTCTTGAAGAAGAAAAGAGTATAGTATTGTAGTAAACTGTTCGAAATGTCAAGTTCCTCTGGTTCTTTTCACAACCCTTCACGCTCACAAAAGAGAGAACTTTGCATGGTGTCACCGCAAACCTATTACTCCTTTATTAAGAGGGGGAAAAAAATGTAGCCTCAACTCTGGCATTGAACTCAAGATCCTTCCCTGACTAGACACTGTGTTGTCCAGTACTTGATCTGAAGCTGAGTTAACTGATGGTTTTTCCTTCCCCACCCCCCCTCCCGCCCCCTCCCTCGGTGGCAGAAATGCTGCCGCTGCAGCAAGGGAATGACAGGCGGCGACGTGGCCGTCTTTGCCGAGCGGGCCGGCAACGACAAGTGCTGGCACCCGGGTTGCTTCCGCTGCCGCACC
>OX465103.1:26210663-26238163 GCA_949987565.1 Luidia sarsii | reverse complement strand
AAACACCCCCTGGTTTTTTTTCTTGGACAGTATCCTACTGTTGTGTTCACTCACTGGAGATGCCTCAGATCCCATTCCAGCCACGTAGATTGAGCGGATCATTTGTGTCCATTGACTGCCCACTAACCCACCCATTCATTAGACCAGACTAAGTGATAGATTCACTCACTCACCAGCAGTTGTTAATTGCAGATGTCTTATAAAAACCTTCAACGACTTTGACATTTCCGAAGAAAATATATATATATTTCAATCTGCTTTGATATCAACTTCATTTTAACTCGTTTTTTCCCGATTTTGTACATGTAGGGTCAATGTTTGGACTGTAACTTAAGTAGATCGAAGTCAATATCTTTTGGATGAAAGACTGACGTTGTAATTGATACACTAATTAAACTTGGTAATTATGCTTTAAGCAGAGTATGCTTAACCTTCGACGCGTTCCTGATGGTACAGTTGTGTATGATGACAGTAAGACTGAGAAGTAGGAATTAATTGTTGTAAATGAGAGGGGGAATGGTGAAAAGCGAATGCCTCGAGTTCATTGTGTTGGTGTGACCTGAGGTCACTGGGATGGTGGTCCTGAGGTCATTGTGTGGGCATGACCCGAGGTCACAGCGGTGGTGACCTTGAGCTCATTGTGTTGGTGACCCTGAGGTCATTCTGTTGGGATGACCCGAGGTCACAGTGGTGGTGACCCTGAGGTCATTGTGTTGGTGACCCTGAGGTCATTGTGTTGGGATGACCTGAGGTCACTGCTGCTGTGACCCTGAGCTCATTGTGTCGGTGAGCCTGAGATCATTGTGTTGGGATGACCTGAGGTCACTGCTGCTGTGACCCTGAAGCAGTGTTGCAATGACCTCTGCATGGGATGTGGACCAAAGGTCACGCGATATTAGAGAAATAAGATTTTCTAATCTATTTTTTTTTTTTTCAAAGCAAGAAATCATCTGAAATGTTTGATGGCACTTTTTTGCTCTAGTAATAAAAACCATGTCATCCCTGGTTCCCTGAAAAACTGCTTTGTTAAAAAAAAAGAATAATATTATCTTATAATTTATCCAGTTAACAAATTAACATTAGGGTTTGGGGAAGAGGCACTTTTGTTGTGAGCATACCTGACTCATTCATATAACGGCAATACATGTTATACATTAGGTTATGGTAGTTGAAACAGTTCTCCACTTTGAAAGCCTTGATATCCGTTCTTTCTCTTTCTCGTTGAAATAGCCAGGACTGTTGTTCCCACGCCTCTGGGTTAAACGGTCCAGCACTGGCTTCGCAATAGTCATCTCTCTTTGGCTGGAAATGAGGGAGACAGTCAATGAATCCTTCTGACTGGCGCCCTCACCCCGGCAAAGACTAAAATGGACTATCAGGGAAGGTCACCATCCGAGGGCTGGATAGCTCCGATGGTAAGAGCGCTGGGACTCAAAACCGAAGGTCGTGGGTTCAAGTCCCGCTCCAGTCAAAAGTTTTCTTTGCCTTTTTGTCTGAATTTCTTAGAAATGATATGAATGATGTCTGATATTTTCACAGTGATGGAGAGGGGTCGTCTTGTGCCAGACAGGGGTCAGGTCCAGCGATTGCGGGAGGGGGAAGGAGGGGGGTGGGGACACTGTCCAGCCAACCTATTGAATGGGAGATCGGACCTACACTGTATCTGAAATGTATGGAAGAAGAGACAGCCATGGTTACACTGATAGCCATGGTTACACTGATAATTGATATTAAGCAAAGATAACCTTAAAATTTAGTGGGCCTGATGTTTCGATCCTAGCAGGACCTTTCTCAAAGGCTAACGACTTTACCTGATCCTGCTCTGACAATCCCTGGTGCAAGGGCAATACTCTCTTGATAGAAGTTTTATCCACATGGCCGTTAGAATTTGGAATAGTCTCCCTGACCATACCTTGGTACAATCTCCTGTCTCTGGTCTTCAAACCTTCAAAGACCGAGTACATAAATGTCTCCTTACCTAATAAAACCATATTTTTTACCATCACTATTTATAAGTTATCTGGTGAGATGCTGTGGACCATTGATTGGCCTTCAGGGTTTTTTTTTTCTTAATTTCTTGAGAGCTTCATGTACTGTTCACACCAGCGTGTTATAAACAACCAAGGTAGGAAAGAATGCTTAGACTTTCGTTGCAACAATTACTCTATCAGACGCCGGAAAAAGAAAAGAAAAATTTAGGTAGTCAAGGGTCAGATGTTTTTGGAATGCCTGGAACGTTATTGTCCCTATCCCTGTTCACCACCCCACCCCAAAATTCGACCTACCCGGCTTATGTAGAAGACTTAGGCCCTTTACGAAGCCATGGCTGAGGCTCGGGCTTCTGTCTCCGTCTGACAAAAACCTGAAAATCCAGGTTGTGGTTTATCAACAAATTAGAAGCTTTGTTGGCTTGATAAGCACAGAGTAGGCCTAGTCACCAAGAAACCGGGCCCAAATGGTTGTTTTTATATTCATGTGACATAACGAGTGAGAAAGATCTTAAAACTTAGTGGGCCTGACGTTTCGATCCTAGCAGGACCTTTCTCTAAGCCTTTAAGAAAGGTCCTGCTAGGATCGAAACGTCAGGCCCACTAAATGTTAAGATTTGCATTTTGGTAATTTTAGTCAGTAAGCAGTTTGCAACATTTTTGTATATCACTTTGAGTGAGAAAGATATGAGAGAAGCCTAAGCCTTCAATTCGTAAAAATTAATGACCATTGTCAGATTTACTCATTGGTAAACCACCAAGCTTCCATGAGCCCCGTGGGTTAACCACCAACCAGCCGACGGCTAGCCTCGTCATGGATCTTATGTAACCAGTGCCACGACACACCTTAGTTTTTTCTTTCGTTTTTCTTCTTCTTCTAACTAAACTAACTAACTCAAATCCAGCTCGCCTGTATACTCTGGTTTTCCATTTTACTTTCTTTTCGTTTCATTCTAACGATGTGTATATTTGTTACGCAGGATAAATCGTCAGTAAGTAAACACCGCGAGTAGCCTTTGTTTCTTATACGAATGATAATTTATAGTTTTGGAGGGAGTTATCTGTTAGCCAAGGAGCTATTATATAAAGGGCAAATTAATTTTCTGTCGTAATTCTCACTACGGAGACATTATGTTATTTGTATGTATAAACCAAAAAAAATGGTGTTGAACTAATTGGCCTTATCAGTCTTATTGTGTAGCGTTTGTGCTGTACATAATTTGCTGCGTTATATCGACTCTAAGTGGTGTTGTCATTTATTTTATTTCCTCTCTTGTAGTCTAAAAGGAGTAAAAGGGAAACCAGTCTTGATTAGTGTACACGTATAGCCAGGCTGGGGTGTCACTGTTTGTTTAACGAGCTCTGTGACCTCTATACAATAATGGGTATATGCGGACTTTGACGGGAACGTTCCTCCATCCGTGCGTTCTTGTAAAGCATCCGTTGGCTTCGGCTGCGAATTGCACGCAAGTCTATGGAAGCCGCCAGCTATTCGCTACGCAGCCATTCCCCATAGAGGTGTGTTATAATCCAGCCGTAGCCAGTATACATTGGAGGGACAAAGAGCCGTGCCTCGTCGACAGTCTATTGCATGCACTGCACGCTGAGATCGAGGTTGTCCATAATTATAGCGCCAGGCTCTCTTTGATTGACAGGCGATAGATGACTCCTGATTGGTCAGCTGTGGGTGGACTGGCGGACGGGGGCGTGTCATAGCCCTGAGGCCGAGATCGAGCTCAACTTGACTGTAGATCGCTGCACATTATAACAATGATGACAGCCTACAAAAATTATATCATGAGGCAGTGTTGCACGGAGAACGAACGGCCCATGCGATTCTAGATCATTTTGGTGGTGTGTTTTATTTTTCATAGTACTCGACAGTCTGCGTTTTTTTGTAGTCCAATAATTATTGAGTTCATTTCACAGCAAGGAGTGATCGACTCATAAGTGAAATAGTGATCTGAGTAACAATAAATGATTCGAATATGATTCGACTTTGTGATGCTGCCTCCCGGGTCTGTGTGTTGTATGTTGGCATCTATTTTTGGAGAAGAAAAAAAACCAAGTCTGAAGGAATAGGTTTGCGTTGACACCATGTAAAGTTCTCTTTTGTGTGTATGTGTGGTTCTGAACTCTGAGTTCTTTCGGTTCTTTTCAGAACAACACACACTCACAAAAGAGAACTTTACATGGTGTCGCCGCCAACCAATTAGTCCTGCTATTCCCACCACGAAGACCTCCATTATGTCATATTAAAACCAAGTCTGTTTTTGAAAGATTGAGCCACTGGCAGTTCACAGTGCGAGAGATTTTCGTTTTCACCTGACACGGGCGGAGGTTCCTCTGTTCAGACCACACCGTGAATCTCGTGAAACAAGTGACGAGAAAACGACGATACAGAATTAGTAAAATAATGCAAATTCGCCCCAAACAAGGCTAAAAAAACACTCAAGGTTAGGGGCCTAAGGAAAGAAGGAGATAGGGAGGGACCCAGGAAGGATGGAGATGGAATTCGACATTCCCTTTAATAAAATGGGCAATATCGTAGGCAGTTGGAAAACAAGAACCAGGAAGGGAATTCCAGAGAGAGAGGCTGAACGAGGGAAGAAGCTGTTCCGATACCTCTCCGTTCTTCACCTTGGGATAGTGTAGGCCTACGGGTGAGATAAGGCAAACGGGGGTGGGGGACCAAGTCGGCAAGAGCAGATAAACACCTTTCATGGAAATAACGGTAGAGGAGACTCGGGGTGGCCAGTCCTACGATGGGCAAGGGGGTTGCCGACAAGGTTATTAATAACCCGCCTCTGCACCCGATCCAACTGGAACAAGTGACAGGCAGATGCACCATCCCAAATGTGAGCAGTATTCCATGATGGGCCGTATAGATGCCTTATATATGCAGTACAGGCCAATGCTATGAACAAATCATGCAGGTTTGTTGCAAATTCCTTACTGGCTATATAGACGTTCACATTTCTAAACATTACATGTAGTTGACTACATTATTTGTATGTGTTTGTGTATTTGGGAAGGCCACCATCTTAGGGCTGGATAGCTCATGATACAAGTACGGAGCGCTGGACGCAAAACCAGAGGTCTCGGGTTCAAGACCCTTTTCAGTCGAAGTTTCCTTTGCCATTTTTTCAATTTCTTTTTGGTAATATACACAAATGTTGCAAACTGCTTACTGACTAAAATTACGAGCGTCCCTTTGAGCGGCCAAGACAAGAACCCAAGCAGAGGGAGCCGATCACATCGGAGTATCCCTTTGAGCGGCCAAGACAAGAACCAAAGCAGAGGGAGCCGATCACATCGGAGGGTCCCTTTGAGCGGCCAAGGCAAGAAACGGCTGAGTTATTTTAAATTTTAATTACTTAATACAATTAACAGCAGAAGCACTTGGAAAAGTGGAGTATGTAAATAATGTGGCCACGGTTTATTAATTGTTTTATGATTATAAGTTCAAGTGGAAACAAATATTGTAAATAAGAATACTTGAAACAAAATTGAAGAACATTTGGCTCTGTTTTCTTTCATTGTGTTGGATGTCCCATATTATCGTGGACTGCCCTTTTTTCGTCGTCGCGAAACCTTGTCAGTGAAAAATCCGGCTTCGACTTAGGCCCTGGTTTGGCCTATTGTTTCTTTCGTCCATTTTAAAGCACAAGGCATGAGGACGGGAGTCATTAAGCTTCGTCTTTTAATGTTAAACTGCGTTCTAAAAACGAATCTGAAGCTTCAAGTTAATTCAATAACTCAACCTGTATTTTCCGCTTTCGGAGACAAAGCCTGAGCCGAAGCCCAAATAAGCCGAGTTTTCCGAAAAGAGCAACCGTTACGGTGACGAATTCGTCTAGCGATAGGGGGCGCTATTAGAATGCTACCGCTGGCAGCCTGAGCTTTGACAAACGGTCGTCGAAGGCGATTGAAAAACACTGCTTGAAGATTTGACATCGTCATTTTGTTGACGTATCGATCATAGCAGGATCTTTCCAAAAAGACAGACCAGCCCTCCTTCCTTCTAGGTCCATAAAGGTCCTGCAAGGATCGAACATTTTGCATTTTGGTCATAAAAGGCAGTAAGCAGTTGAAACTTGACAACAAATTCGTACTGCTTATATAAAATAAAACTAAGTACACTATAGGCCTAAAGGAAAACAAAAAGTTACAACATAATTTTTACTAAAAAAATATTTCTTGCAGCCTTGGGCTCAATTGCATCTAAAATAATATTCACAATTTAAGGAGAAATCTGCATGACTTGGAACTTTTGAACAAATTGAGAGATGGCAAAGAAAACTTTGACTGGACCGGGATTTGAACCCGCAACGCCTTTGGTTTTTAGTACAGTTGACTATTCCGGGAAGGCTCTGGATAGCTTAAATGGTAAGAGCGCCTGTACGCAAAACCAGAGGTTTTGTGTTCAAGTCCCGGTCCAATCAAAATTTTGTTTGCCATTTCTCAATTTAAAAAAAAATGCATAAAGCATAAAAAATACTTAAATCGCAATAAATAATGATAGTTATAAAAGGTGAGAAAAAAAGAACTAGTATTTTAAATAAGATATAAAAAGCACGTTAGGATAAATAGGTTTGCGGAGACACCATGTAAATTCTCTTTTGTGAGTAAGTGTGGTTCTGAAAAGAACCGGAGGAACTCGACGTTTCGAACAGTATACTCTGCTCGTCTTCATTCTCCTGAAGACGAGCAGAGTATACTGTTCGAAACGCCGAGTTCCTCCGGTTCTTTTCAGAACCACACTTACTCACAAAAAAAGAGAGAATTTACATGGTGTCTCCGCAAACCTATTTATCCTGATATTCTCACCATGCAAACCTTCAAATCTCAAAAAGCACGTTGTTTAGCCTGCATAAAAAAAATTATCAAAATGGACATCACCAAAACTGATGTAGAGGGCCTGACGTTTCGATCCCAGCAGGACTTTTCTTAAAGGCAGAATTCAGGCCAAACGTAAAGGCCTGTCATATAATTCTCGGTAACTTCGTCGGGTGAATTCACGACTGGCGACATGATTGCATCAGCACTGGAACACTGTATACACTGAGCCGCGGTGTGGCAACTGGTCTGTGAGGAGCCTCCGATGGAAAATCAAAGAAAATTTACTATCAGATTAGTGATATTATGATGCAATCGTTAGTT
Source organism: Luidia sarsii (assembly GCA_949987565.1). Classification (NCBI taxonomy): domain Eukaryota; kingdom Metazoa; phylum Echinodermata; class Asteroidea; order Paxillosida; family Luidiidae; genus Luidia; species Luidia sarsii. The sequence continues at coordinate 26,231,012 of OX465103.1, read as the reverse complement.
CGTCATGCGGCCTAGCTGGCCCCTTGACTGTAGTGAACCGTGACCCCTCATTGCCGAGCAGCGCTGCCGTGTCTACGCGCATGGCTGCACACGGTGAATAGAAACTTTGACAAGTCCCGTTTTACGCGCGGCGCTTGAATAATAATAATTATGATCAGATGGCCGAACAAAAAGTGGTAAACGCGGGGAATAGTGACAGGACGGCCCCACCAAACCGCGGTACAGTGTGGCGGCTCGCGCCTCAGATGTCCAGTGTTGTTTTGGCGATACACTTGTTAATTGTTATTTTGCAAGACATGCCACGCCCACCCCTTGTGCTGTGTCTATCTATTATTATAGGCCGTTTACTAAATAAAGTCTTGTTGCTGTTATTAGGCTCGGGCTCAGGCTTCGTCTCCGTGGCCTGACCGAATCCTGAAAATCCAGGTCGTGGTTTGTTTCCCGAATTTGAAGGTATGCTGGCTCGATAGGTACTAGGTATTCCCCCAAGAAACTGGGGCCAAACGCTCGTGTGTGTGTGTTTAGATGCCTGTGATATTATAATGGGTAAGATAGATATGACCGAAGCCTGAGCCCGAGCCCTAAAAAGCCTTCACGATATCGTGTGCGTGCGCGCGCACCTGTATAGCCAGGTAACGTATGTTGTCGCGATCCTGTGCCGAGTATGAATATACATCTGGTATGACGTCACTGCACAACGTTCCGCATCCGTACTACTCCGAATCCGCACCACTGACACCAGTATAGAATAATTATACCCCGTAGACATTGCAGCCAGTTATTCTCTGCTGAAACGCACGCCGTCTCTTCACAGTGTCGCGACACAATTACAACTTAACTTACACTGTAGACAATTAAAATTGCAGCCAGTTATTCTCTGCTGAGACGCGCGCCGACTCTTCACAGTGTCGCGACACCGTATACATACTGAGTGGTGTTACTACGGGTCAGTGGTGCGGATACGGATCGGTCGTATCCGGATCGTTGTGCTGTGACGTCGAACCTGATGAATATTCATACACGACAGAGGATCGCGACAACATTACACGCACGTTACCCCCTGGCTATACGGTATGGTACGGGGGCGCGATCCTCTACCGAGTATTAATATTCATTAGGTATGACGTCACTGCGCACGCGCGTGCGCTGATGATTATGATGGAGTGAGGGAGCTGATCATTCGGTGGCGAAGCTCTGGTATCAAAGATGGCGGCCAGTCAAGATGCACTCGGATGTGTTTGTCGACAGAGTCAAATCTAAACCCGCCACGATTTGGTCATGACAGCGGGGCCGCTCGGGCACGGCGAGCAGCTGAGGAGGCGGCCCTTACTCTGAGTCTGACTCTTGGGTTGCCCTAGTAATAGGACGCGGTAGCGGGGGAGGGGGAGGAGGCGGAGGAGGAGGAGGCGGAGGAGGAGGAGGAGGGAGAGGCGGAGAGGGGAGGAGGAGGAGCTGAGGAGAGGAGGAGTGAGGTAGGAGGAGGAGTGAGGGAGGAGGAAGAGGAGTGAGGGAGGAGGAGGAGGAGGAAGAAGAAGGAGGGAGGAGGAGGAGTGAGGAAGGAGGAGGAGTGAGGAAGGAGGAGGAGGAGGAGGAGGGAGGACCATGTTGGACCCATCCTCCAGCGAGGAGGAGTCGGAGAATGACACGTACGAGGATGAGACGGACGCCCTGTCCGTGCCCAGCCAGGCCGGGCTCCGCACCAGCGCCTCCAGCAACGACAGCCTGCAGACCAGCAGCGGTGCCGTACCGGGGGCTGCCGGGGGCCACCGCGCCTCAGTGGTGCGGCCGGCCAGCCCCAGCCCGTCGCTGATCAGCGAGAAGGAGCGCGAGGAGACGGAGCGCCTCCAGCGCGAGGAGGAGGAGCACAAGAAGCGGCTGCAGCTCTACGTCTTTGTCATGCGCTGCATCGCCTACCCGTTCAACGCCAAGCAGCCCACCGACATGGCCCGCCGCCAGACCAAGGTCACGCGGCAGCAGCTGACCACCATCAAGGAGCGGTTCCAGGCCTTCATCAACGGCGAGACGCAGATTGTGGCCGACGAGGCCTTCTGCAACGCCGTGCAGAACTACTTCCAGGTGTTCCTGAAGAGCGACCGCGTGCTGAAGATGGTCCTGAGCGGCGGCTGCTCCTCGCACGACTTCCGCGAGGTCTTCAAGAACAACGTGGAGAAGCGAGTGCGCAGCCTGCCCGAGATCGACGGGCTGAGCAAGGAGACGGTGCTCAGCTCGTGGATGGCCAAGTTTGACGCCATCTACCGCGGGGAGGAGGACCCGCGCAAGCAGCCGCAGCGCCTGTCCACGGCCGCCGCCTCCGAGCTCATCCTGAGCAAGGAGCAGCTCTACGAGATGTTCCAGAACATCCTGGGCATCAAGAAGTTTGAGCACCAGCTCCTTTACAACGCCTGCCAGGTGAGACTCATGAGAGGGCCGAGAGATTTTTTGTTTGACACCAACACCGTAAAAGGGTGGGCAAAACGGAAGTGTACATGTATGTTACAGTGTCGTCATTAGCATTCTTCTGCACAAACGCCATTTTGACGTTCGCTTACTCTGATTGGCCATTTGTCATTACCTCATGCCTGCCTTCTTGCACCTCCGGCAAGAATCATATGCCGGCATGATGTAATGAAAATTAGCAAAATAGCGTTAGCAGAAGAATGCCGTTGACGGCACAATATACACTTCCCAGAGAAAACCTAAATCCACAATACACCACCTAGTTGATATGTAAACAATAGCCAATGTCTGTAACAACCACTTGTAACATTGTAAACAAAATTGACATGTTTACAGTTTTCCCCCAAATTCATGATTTTGTGACGTGGATGTTTTGTACACTGTACATACCCACACACAGACTTTCTTCCGGTTGATAAGCGGATCCAAAAATCCTATTTTTTATGGCAAGTGGTTGTGCCAGACAATGGCTGTCAAGTATTACCTACATATTGTGGTTTTCCAGGTTTTTTTCCACCCTTTTAGTTTTACGGTGTAGGTGTTGAACTTAAATCTTGCCAGAAGGGCTTTTGTGGCAACCCTTGTCTGTCCCTCGGTGTAAGTACGTAAAGGTCTGTTTTTTGCGAGTAACGCAAGCAATTTGCAAAGGATGTGAAAGGAAGGTGCAGATATAATTAAAAAGTTTCTGTGATTTAAGTGCGATTCTGGAATTGGAGGGCAGAAAGTGGGAAGTTCAAAACGAAAACACACAAACACACACACGCTGTACTTGTGCAACTGCAGCACTCGCATATCACACGAGACGAGAGGAAAGTTTATTGCTACAATTATTCATAAACATCAGCAGGCATGGTCTCCGGCCAAATAATATTTAGAGCGAGAAAGCTGGCATGATCGTTGGCCAATCATAGTATTTTTAAGACCATGCATGAATATGCAAACATCACCCAGGAAAGACCTCCGGCAGAATAGCCTTTCGGGTAAGAGAGCCGGCATGACATAATGAGTGACAGTTGGCCAGTCAGAGTAAGGTATGGAATTCCGTGTTGTCTTGTTTTCCGTTAAATTCCGTCCATTTTCCGTATCGCAGAGGACTTCGGACTTTACGTTTGTGGGAAGAATGTCATTGCTGGCTGAATATATACACTGCCTTAGTGCATGTACTGTAGTCATGGTAGCATGATTTCTCGCCAAAGACGTCTGCACTAGAAAGCAGGAGACCCAGGTTCAAATCCTGACCTGACCTGCCAGAGCTTTTCCTTCAGTAGGCAATCGGGCAAAGCACTGAGCATACAGTGTTTAGTAGACAGACTGCGCGACCAAATGCTGTCTACATGCCATCCCGTGACTTATAGTTATTTTTACTTTATAGTGCGTATTTTTCCATCTCATTTGGCACAGAGGAGCGATGGAAATGTACACAGAAGAATGTGGACAATATGATAGGTCTTCTTTGCTCTTTTCCACTCCTGTTCTGCACCAAATGAGATGCAAAAATACCAACTATAACTATAAGTCACGTGTCGTGATGTCATGTAAACATTGGTCGCGCAATCTGTGACCCATGGAACCTCAACATAATGTACCCCCCTCCCCCACAGTACATGAATTGTAGGTCATCCACAATATGCCAGCTACTGAGACACCTCAGACACTCTCAGTCTCAGTATTCCACAGGAAACCATGGCATGACCTACTGAACATGTACGTATACAGTGTACATTTCAATGTGCGTGACTACATACATGTACATGTACATGTACATGTACATGTTGTACAATGTACATGTAGTTGTTTTGATCAGGTCCATACTTGTACATAGACACGAAAGAATGTGTTTGTTTAGCACTGAGACACCAGTTTGTAAGTGCGCAGATAAGGCCAAGTTTACAAATATAGTAGGCGACTATTGGATAAGGCGTTGTTACACTGTACATGTAGCTGTTGCCCTTTAAGCCCCATCATGTACAGTGTACTGTACTGTACTCCAAGTGGCCGAGTGTACATGTACATGTATCCTACTGAAACTCAGTGCTGATGGCAGAAAATGTCACCAAAATTCAACGTCAAATTACACATGCAAGTTTACGTACATTGTGTGTACACGTAACATTGTGTGTACCTGAAAACCAAACTTTGCTGAGTGCCACTTTATTTGAGCCCCATCTCTGCATTAATGTTTGCTGTGTCTGTAATTAGCGATTCAGCCAATACATGTAGTTTGATGAGTCAAATCAGAAAAAAACCAGAACGCGCTATGCGTGGCCTTGCACGCAATGCATTATGTGGGGGAGCACTGCCCATTATATGAAGCTTGCAATTACCCTTAGTCATCAAGTGAACTAATATTATGAAATGAACCTATGATTATGAAAGCAATTCTCGTGATACAAGTTGCAAATAAGGGCAGTTTTATATTGAGAAACGTGTGCTGAGCATTTCACCACTAAATGATCATACTGCTGTGAATTATAATCATTCATTACATGTACGTACAGTGTATTTAAGTATGTTTGTTTACAATGTACCGGTACATGTAGTGTACATGTACATGTACATGTACATGTACATGCACAATGTAGAGACAACCCTTTTTTAGATAAATTATTCAGGTACAAGCTGGTTTACAATCAAGACCAGTTCATATAACTAGTATGGCATTACATATGTACTGTACATGTACACTACACGTATACCTGCATGGTACATTGTATACATGTACATGTACAGTATGTACCTGTACATGTACATGTACAGCATGGCAATATAGGCCCATGTTCTGTATATATTTCGGCACAATTTGTACACGTACCGTACTTGAATGAATGTATGTAATTGTAAATTGAGCAAAGAAATAAACAAACAATGAATTAAATACATGTACATGTGTATACAGGTACATGTGTGTACAGTACCTACAATGTACATGTACATGTACTCTTGACTCTTCCCTACTAATAATACTGTTGCAGTTCTTTAATTCCATGGGCATAAACAGTATCTAAGGCCTACTTGTAATTGATCAAAATAATTATTGACATTATGCACACTATACATGTACAATGTATCAAAAATGTATCAAAATGTTAACCAGTTATATGTACATGTATCAACATTTCCCAATTTCAAAGTACACGTACATGTATGGTATTGCATTGAATGATTCTTTGTTTGAACATGATGTACACATGTACTGTACATGTGTACTGTACTGAACAGTGAAGATACATGTACAGTGCATGTAAATGTCGTAATGTTTATTATTTCACTGTCATATCACAGTGTGAATATTCTGTCATTGTGTACCGGTATGTGTGAATATACTGTATACATGTTCAGTAGCACAGAAATTATGCACAATATAATACATTACAAAATTACAATTACAAAAAAAAATGCATGAAAATGTTTTGAATATGTACCGATACATGCACACGGTAAAGTAGACAAAAGTCTGTGTACACAAACACATGTACATACATGTACATTTACACTGTACTGGTACCAGTGCATGTATGTGGTATGTATACCACTACATGTTCCTCCATGATGAAATCATGTAGACTCCTCCTACACATTGATGTACACAACATGTACAATACCATCTTCATTCGTAAATGTATGAATATTTAGCCTCTTCAAGACTCTAATAAAAGTGCATGTGTTTACTGTATGGACTACACTGCCTGCACCCGCTATGCTGCCAGATAAGCCTCCCCCTATAATATTGAATGCTTGTCAATTAAATGAGTTGGCCCACTAACACGCACACTGATCCACCCCCACCCAACCCCCCCACCCCCCCTCCTACCCTTCATCTCCATCCTCCCTTTCCTCGGCTGGGAAATGTCAGGGTGTGTCGTTGTCCCACTGACCAGCCATGTGTAAATAGCCCCAGTCAGTGCCAGTCTTAACGAGCTGAATTTAAGCTGGCGGTCAGCGCTGGGGCCAGGGACACTTGGGGTAATTGAAAGGGGACCAATTTGCTAAAAGACCAAGATTTATTGTTTGGTGGGGGGGGGGGGGGGGAGAGAAATTCATAATTATCTCTGTTTGTCACTACAATAGTGCATACCGGTACCTGTACATGTACCCCAGCGCTTGGACTGCATTTATATGCTGGATATTAATTTGTGACAGTGCTGACATTACTATACTACAATGATGTATACGTACATGTACATGTACATGTGTACATGTACAGTTCACTGAGGATAGTGCTGTATGCACAGTGCTAATACCTGTATACATGTACATTGTGTACATATGTACACGTGTACATGTAATTATACATGTACTGTATATGTATGTATGACTATGTACACACACTGTACCCTGTACAAGTTCATGTACATGTACAGTATGTATACAGTATTACACTTTTTTAGTGACATGAATTGAGTGACATAAATCCATCCATTTTAACAATAACATCAGATATCATGCATATTTTTTGCTACATGCACCGCTTGAGGCACAAAGGGAAGTATCAGTACATTTACATGTGTGTACATTGTGTACAGTGTAAGTCTCTGCCTGGTGTGCCAACCACACAACCACCAAAACAACATAAAATGTATCATTTGTTCCAAAAAGTGCTACAGTGTATACATGTACATGTACATGTAAAGTACATGTACATGTACAGTTGTGTATGCCTTCTGAAGACCATAGAGCAAGGTGTTAAAAATTTGTTGAGATGTAAGACTTCTGGAAAATTTTGCATTTCCTGAAATTGCGTGATTTTTTTTTTGGGGGGGGGATTTAATGTCAAACAAGTATCTCAAACTGTTAATTTTTTATCTATTTAACCCTAAAAACTGAAAGCGTAAGTGCTCACTCGCAGTTGCATCTCTTGGTCGTATAGTTGCGCTCACTTGCAGTCACACAACTTATTGGCCTTCAGTGATTTTCAAGAAAAGACTTTGTCGGTCACTTACATCCCTGCAGTACATGTACATCGTATACATTTTAAAAGAATTGTATGCAAGATATTGCATCTCCTATACAGTACCCAGTCCCACCTTAGGATCAGGTTGCATATATGTAGGCCAACGAGGATTTGGGAGACCTCCTGCGTTTATGACCTCCAATACACGGATCACTGAGAAAGACTTTCACTTGACTGCATTGGATGATACGGGATCTGTGGCCAGTTTCAAATAACTCATGTAATAAATAACCCTGAACGTATGTCTGATCAATCCTGGATCAACTTTAACCCAGAGGAGATGAACAGCATGCAGTGCACTAGGACACAATTGCAAGGACATGCGTGTACAGTTGTGCATTTGCGGTATACATGTACGCTACGAGGGTGATGGGCTATCTATTCCTGAATCGAGTTACGACGGATCAGAAGGCTTTTTGAAATTGACCGGGGGGGGGGGGGGGGGGGGTCAGTTTGAAATTATGGGTTCAAATGTCTTAGCCTTGGATCCCAGGTCCAGATGGGACAGATACCGGTATGGATTTTATCCATTCGATTATTTGTGGGCTTTCTTGTCTAAGCAGTAAGCACTGATCTCACACTGCATTCATTTCAATGCAGATTGCGACAACTGTGTTTACTTTCATAGATATACCGGTATACTGTACACGCTGTAGGCCTATGACATGACGTTTGTGTCAAGGAGAATGTACAATTGTACATCATGTACATGTAATTCAAAGAGGGTTTGCCCTGCTTGTCGTAATAAGCACTGAGTGCTCAGTGCTTCGCCCGATGCCTGATGGAAAAAAAATCAGGCAGCTCGGGCGGGATTCGAACCCGTGACTCCTGCTTTCTAGTGCAGATGTCCTAACCACTTGACCACCGAGCTGGTCGAGGTCGTCTGGCGGATTTGAATGCATCATAGATCTGACATGATGTTTGCGTCGAGGAAACATTTGCTTTTACGTTCTTTGGCATGCACCTTCATTAATTAACATTTATATTGACAGTTGCAGTATAATGCAGTATAATGCATGTTTATATGACAGAACTCTTTTGGCACCAGTTTGTACATGTATGCGCATACACATGTAAACTGTACATGTACTTGTACCTGCACCGTATGTAAAAAGTCCACACTTACTGTGTACATGAATGTACATGTACATGTACAGTACATGTATGTACATGTACCGTACAAGTATGTATCAAGGATTTGAAATCAGTACATTACCTGAATATTAAAAGCAAAAACTTGGTACATGTACAGAACTTTGCATGCAGTACACAATGTGAATCAGTGTCTGTGCTCTCAGATTTATACGTCTGTACGTTTGCATAAAAATGCATTTTTTAAAAATAATGTATGTCAGGTACACTACACTACAGATGTATGAGATGTTATGGTTTTCATGGTGAGAGTAGCAGAATAAGTGACACATGTTCATGCAGGTTTGCGGAAGAAATGATATGCATGGTGTTACAATTAATACCACCAGTACATGTACATACATGTACGTACATGTATACATGTATACAGGTAATAATACATGCTAGAAGGGCCAGACATACAGTACATGTATCGATCCTATGGTAGCATTCACCGTAGCAGGACCTTTCTCAAAGGCTTTCTGCCTTTGAGAAATGACTGCTACTTGTACATGTACAGGTTTGAAACTTCAGGCCCTCCTAACTTTTGACATACTGTATGGTTCGCTTTTTGGTCATTTTTTAGTCAGTACCATATAAAGCAGTTTGCAACATTTTTATGCAAATTGCAATAATGTACAGTATGCTACATGTAGTATAGCATAGATTTACTTTTCTAGTAAGAATAAGTCATGAAGATGAACTGGAACTGAAGAAGATGCAGTCGGTCAGGCATGCCCGCAGAAAGCAGAGTGATCGCCATTGTTCCATTGCATTCACATGGCACCCCCCCCCCCGGGAAAAAGAAGAGTTGCAAAGTTGCAAGGCCGAAAACAACCTGAGGATGTACTGTACATGTACATGTACATGTACATGTATGATGTACAGTGTCATGTACATGTGTACATGTACATGTTGGTGGAAAAGAAGGGTCTGCATTATGGTTGGAAACCATGCAATGAGGCCAGAGAGTGTGCCAAGGTCAAGAAGATATGGAGCCACAGCAAATGACAGACTTAATGTACAGTGTACATGTACATGTATGTAAACATGTACATGCCAGAGGGCATGAAGAGGTGGATACATGTATACATGTACTGTACACATGTACATGTACCGATATAGCTGAGCTGAGCATTTTCAATTTTACCTGTCTGCAAGTATTGTACATGTACAGTTTGTATACATTACACGTACATGTACATGTACATGTACATACATGTACATGTACATTTACATGAACCGGTACATGTACCGGTACATGTACTGAACATGTATTGTATGTATGTATGGACATGGACAGTATAAGTTTGGGAATTGATCAGTGCATGCATGTACAATTGTACATGTATTATGCATACCAGGACACTACGTGTATTCAAAGACACAGGCATACAGTATGCACGGTGTGTGGTGTATACATTATAGAATATGTGTACTCGTAAAGCATCTCGCCAATTACATGCAAATGCAATCAGTCGATGCTTCAGTTCAGTTCTGGATGCCTGTGCACCGTGCACTGTGGTTTGCAGCACAGTACATACAGCACAGTACATGCACCGCTACCATACTTGTGTGCGCACACATGTGTTATGCCGTGGCTCTTCTGACTTTACCAAGGATATAATTCCAATAGCCCAGTAATTGATGGCACTCTTGGTCTGCTCCATCGGCATAATCCCTCCTCCCCGGCCCACCCTCCCACGCTCCCAACCTCCCAACCTCTCCCCTCGTTGCTAGGAACCCACCTCCTCCTCTCCCCCCCCCCCCCCCTCTCGGACGGCCGGATTAGCCCAGTCTTTTAAAACACACAATTTATCGTGGGGCCGGTGGAGTCGCCTGGTGCTTTATTGGTACCGTACGTAAGGGATGGCTTTCTGATATGAAGTGAGGGGGGGGGGGAGGGGAGTGTGTGGCAAGAGATTTGTTTTTCTAATGTGTGGAAAATGAAATTGACAAGACTGGCCTTTTGTTGGCATTAATGCTAATGACATGATGGTGTAAGCGACATATTGTATTCATTCCATTACCATGCTGTGGAAATAAAGCAGTACATGTACATGTGTACATGTACATGTACAGTGTACAATGTACTTACATGTATAAAGCTACATTACTGTACATGTACATGTACAGTGTACACTGTACTTACATGTACATGTATAAAGCTACATTACTGTACATGTACATGTGTACATGTACATGTACAGTGTACACTGTACATGTACATGTACATGTACTTATAAAGCTACATTACTGTACATGTACACGTGTACAGTACATGTACAGTGTGTACATGTACAGTATACGTATGTACACATATATGGGTGCGAATCTACATTGTAGTGCCTTGTTGAGACCTACATGTACATGTACAAATGTAGTCCAATAGGTTGAATAGGAATCCACAGGGAAATTGTAAAGGTGTAGCCTATACAGTACATGTACTGACATGTAGGTCTCCACAAGGTTTTCACGAAACTGGTATTTGGAAATTATACTCAAAACCGGGAAATTTGTGATGGGTAAGAATCTGTCGCAAATTGTTATAAGGTCCAAATTTCTACCCAGGAAAGTGAATGTAGCTGAAATGGGAGCATTTTTTCAACATCATTTCTCACACGGGTGTATCTTGTGCACCAGAACAAAGCAATAACGTGTCTCCACAACTAGCTACAAAAATGAGTGTGTACACTACATGTACATGTACATGTACAGTACATGTACGTCATGTACATACATGTACATGTACATGTACATGTATGTAGGTCAGTACATGTACATGTACACTGTACCTGTAGTACACCTACCGGTACTGGTGCAGTACATCTGTGTGCCATCTGTACAGACTACATACATATACATGTACGTTTGCCTGATGGCTTCATGGTTCATGGTCTGAAAGGAGGGGAGTAATTTATCTCCCAAGCTAATGTAATTGTATACCTAGAAAAAGAGTCGTGCGCACCAAATTTGTCAGGATACAAGAAATATGACGTGATTATACAGTCTAATGAGGGCTGTGATTTACTGAAGGCGGTCATTTGTTACATACACATGTACATGTACATGTGTACATGTGTATGTACCTTAAAGCATGTTTTGAAGATATTAGTTACTGTACACTGTAAGTCCTAAACTCTTATACACGTACATACATTTGTACAGATCTACATGTACATGTACACATGTACATGTAGAAAATTACACATGTACAATGCATCTTTATGGATAATGTACATGTACATGTACTGTACATGATGTACCAGTACATGTACATGTACATGTACCTAAAAGACATACAGTACATGTACATGTACATGTACATTGTGTACAATACACGTATAAACGTTATGATTTTGTTCTAAAAAAATATTCCACTAAAATTTGATTGCATGTTTTTATGTCCATGTGTAGTCACATAAAAGTATGTACATGTATTACATTGAAAGTTGTAAGTTGTAGGATTTCTTTTAATTTTATATTTTATGTGCTTGTCATGTGCCATGTGTGCTGTATACTTTTGGGTTCATGCTCATGTACATGTACCCTGGTATATGTTGTGCATCAGCACCCCCAAAATAAACCACCCCAAATAAAGTGCCATTACTTTTATGTACTGTCCTAACTCCTAACATGTCTAAAGCTGCATTTCGTTTCCACTGGACTGAAATAAAACTGAGACGACGGCTAAAATTTGCAAATTATGGTTGAATCTTACCGTCGTTTTTCACTTTGCTTTTTGTAAGTCGATATGGTCGGTTGGACACGTAAGCAAATGCTGTGCACGGTGCATACATGTACCGGTATGTGATGTCACAGAGCTGCACTTTACCGAGTGGTGTGTCTCCATTGGACTACTGGTAAGGGGCTCCGTTAAACTTCCCCTGTCACTTTTACTGTGCGGATGTTGGCCGGTAAAAGGAAGCGTTCAACTCGGCGATAAAACCAAGAGAAAAGTGTACTGGACTAAAATGGGAAGAGTACCCGGTAACCGTCGTCTCGGTTACTTTGGCCAAAATACATGTAAGTCCAGCAGTGGAAATGTGGCTTGTAGTTGTACATGTACATGTATGTACATGTAAGTTGCATCGCTCCCTCCTGACCTACATGTACATGTACGTGTACATTTGTCAGTATGCGCAAACATGTACATTTGTACAAAGTATGCGCATGTGTACATGTACATGTACATGTACATGTACATGTGTACATGCGCATGCTCATGTACATGTACATGTACACACAATGTACAGTACCGGTACATGCACATGTACATGTATACATGTGCATGTACACCAGGTCCCCGCCTTCCCAGGACATGCATTCTGCACACCATTTGACCATGCACAATTAAACATGTACGCGAACCCCTAAACTACCGGTAGGGTACATGTAGGCCTACATGACCTTTAGAGTCACTCACTTTGCATACATGTACATGTACATGTAGGCAAGAAACCCTTCTTGTTGAAAGCTATCCTGAGAAATTCTACATTACAGCCAATGCTAAGTGTGTGTATACTTCCTATGAGCGATTCCATACAGTATTGGTTACCTGTACGTTCAGAAACTTCAGATGTGTGCTTACTGCTCAGCTTAAAGTACAGTACTATACCACCAGAGTTGCAGACAACCACCTTGTTACTAAGCCAGCCTTGCCAGGCTTTTATTGGGGGGCAACAACATGCAATACATCTCTTTAGAGACGGGGTGTGGCTCTGAAAAGTGCCGGTCCAATTTCATGGAATCCGTTATGTACAGCATAATTCTGTGCATATGGGCAGCGCTGTATGTATCTATTTCATGGAATCCGTTACCAAGACTTCCGGCGCTTGAAATACGCAAAGGATAGCCTATCTGCTACAGTATGCGAAGAATTTATTTTTGTGCGTGGACGCAAAAAAGCTCACTAATACGTGTGATTCGAATCGCGATCCAAATCGCAAATTGTTTGCGATTTTTCGGAAACAGCGCGATTATTTTCAGGGCGCTCTGTGTGGATGCTATCAAAAAGAGGAAATCGAAAAGTTAATGTACATGTACATATCTAACTTCCCACAATTCCATGCGCGTTCAGGCATGCACAGTTCTGACTGAAACTGATCGGTGTTTAAATCGCGATTCACATTTTGTTTTCTTTTTTGCCGTGATCCACTTTTCATTTTTTTTTCTAGTAGGAACGCACAGGTACATGTACAGTAGTTCATGTACTGTACAAATTCAGGTGACTATCTCAGTTTGTCTTTGGCTACATGTCTGCATGTACATTTAATCCATTAGTACCGGTACAATGATACTGTACACACACATGTACATGTACATACACATGTATGTACATGTACAGTATGTACATGTGTATACATGTATGTATGCCTAATTACATTGTACATGTACATGTACATGTACATGTACATGTAGTAATAATGTGTCTTCTGTACATTGCTACATGTATGTTGTGGTACAATTACTTACTGTACATGTACATTGTACATGTACATGTACATGTACTGTAGGTAGTACATATTGCAGTGTCATTTGGAGCAATGCGTCCTACTATGTTCCCATTTGCTGGGTGTACTCGTGTGTACATGTACAATGTACGTGAGTACATGTACATGGTGTATGTGCGTATCGGTACAAGCATCACCACAGGCCCTCCTGTAATTAGCACCAGAACATTAATTAAATTGATTTTAATTGATTTCTGGCCCAAGCCAAGCTGTCTGTTTGGAGGTCATCATTCTACATGTACACTTTATCTGGAATGCACGTGTCTACACACATGTACATATAAGTAAACACGTGCAATTTACATGTACAGGTACATGTACATGTGTTGTACACTGTAAATACAGTAACGGTATGGGTTTTATATGTAATAATATGTTTTAAAATAAATTTACATCTCAGGATTTTTCTCAGAAAATATTTGGCAAGCAGACACAAAAAAGTACTGGTACATGTAGTGGTACACGTACTGTACATTGTACAGTGTGTACAGTCTCCAACATGTACATGTACATGTACATGTATACATGTACATATGTACACGTACCTGTACGTACAGTACCGGTACATGTACTGTATGACAATCACATGATGTACATGTACATGTACCCACACGTGTACTGTACATGTACATTTACATTTGACATACATGTGTACATGTAGAGGTTTATGTACAAATTTTACAATTTGATATTGCTCCTACATGTAAATTACGCAGTATACTGTACATGTATACATGTACAATTGTACATGCACTTTTGATGCAATTTGGTTTCCCACAAATTCCGCCCTAAAGTTGCCAAGTTGCCAAGATGTCTGCCGGCAAAGGCTGCATGGTGCACCCTCCAAAAACAACCTCGCCCTTGCCCTACAACACTCTCCTCTCAACAGAAGGCATACAGTGCATGAACATTGCAACGGCTGTCATTGTACAATCGTAGGGGGCCTACGGTGCATTGCAGGTGTACAGTGCACACGCACACCATTGGCCATTCTATCCTGGACATTGTACGGACAATGTACACTGAATGTACATGTACGTGTACCTACGTGAACACACGGCTACACCATGAATGAAAGTAGTACATGTGTATATGGAAATGTGGGTCTCAAATGAAGCCAGTCTCCAATTAGCCGTACTCCGTGAATTGTACGGTACGGCAGGTCACACGTTGGGTATGCACTGAAGTAGGGGGTTCTTCTGACTCATAACCTACATTTGTACAGTAGTCTACAACAGAACGACACACACGGACACAGACGTGCACTCACTGCGTCTGCAGTGGCTTGTGCAATGTGCACAGCCCATTGCACAGTTCATGTG
This sequence comes from Luidia sarsii, assembly GCA_949987565.1. Taxonomy (NCBI): domain Eukaryota; kingdom Metazoa; phylum Echinodermata; class Asteroidea; order Paxillosida; family Luidiidae; genus Luidia; species Luidia sarsii. The sequence continues at coordinate 26,215,638 of OX465103.1, read as the reverse complement.
CATTTACATGTAAACACATGTACCCCCGGTACAGTAAATGTATACATGTAGCTCATTAGACATGTACATGTACTACATGTACATGTACATGTACATGTATGTAAATGTAGTGTACATGTACATGTACATGTACATGTACAATGTAAGTGAAAAGATATCCATTTGTTTTATCATCAGTTTGTTGGGGACTTGTGACAGTGCAGTACGTGTACATACATTGTACATGCATGGTACATGTACAGTAGGCTTCTTGAAATCGACCCCTTGACGGATAAGGTTGGTTACAGAGGAAGTACTGTACATGTACATGTACATGTACATGTACATGTACATGTACATGTACATGTACATGTACATGTATGGTATTGAGGAAAGGCAATAAAGTCATGTTACACATACTTTGTACATATGTACTGTACATGTACGTACATGTGTACATGTTCATTGTACATGTGAGAAAAACAGAGACAATGAAAAGGGAGAGAAAGTAAAAAAAAAAAAATTGGATAGAATTTGTTGGTCGTCAAAGAAACCAGGGAAACCACACGTGAAGGTTTTTGTTACCAATATTTTTGATACCATTCCTCGCTATTGAACAATTTGGACAAATCTAATATTGATTTAGACGTGTACAGTAAGTACAAATACAAACTAATGTAGATATTGCCGATGTTCTGTAGATACATGTATCAAAGTTACATGGAGAATGTGGATGCATCAACGGTGCCTAGAGAGAGATAGAGAGAAGTATTTGGAGAGACTGGAAAAGCCATGCCAGATGTACATGAGTGTACCGGTACTGTTCATACTCTGCCCATACGCTCCCATTGCGGCTAGAGTGAAATCGATTAGGAGGGCAGTGATGCAATTGGCAGGAGTCCACATTGATTGGCCTGGCTAAGGGTGGTACATGTAGCATTGCTGATGAGCCATCTACATACATGTGTGTAGGCCCGGCCAGATGCAATGTTAAAGCATGTACATGTATGGGAGAGAGGTTGGGGGTAGGGAAGGAGGGGGGGGGGGAGCTTATTGGATGGCAGGTACATTGTACATGTACATGTACATGTACAATGTACATGTACGTGTACTCTGCTGCACTGTACATGTACATGTACATGTACATGTATTCTGTACATGTACATGTGAGCCCAGTTATAAACACAGTTGGACACTGTTGTAAAAAAAAAAGACACTTCCATGTTTGGAGTTACACATGTACATGTACATGTACATGTATACAAATTGCATGGACAGTAGCAGCACAGATACATGTATGTACATGTACATGTACTTGTAAGATGTACATGTACGGTACATGTACATGTACCGTACATGTACATGTACTGTACAATACATGTACATGTATGTGCTGCATTTTATTTGCATAAAACAAGATGCATGATTTGGTGACGTAACCAAATTGATTATTTTTATGCCCACCTAAATGCAGCTCGGCATTATTTGTTTCAGCTTACATGTACATGTGTACATGTATAGACATGCACAACATGTACATGTACATGTAGACATACATACATGTACATGTACATGTACATGTGCATGTAGGCCTACATGTACATGGACATGTACATGTGTACAGTAACTTGCCACCAATCGCAAGACAATGAGTGATGCACAGAAACCATACGGTCTACACATGTACGTACATGTACATGTACCGGTACGGTACATGTGTCACAACTTATGATGGGTTACACAGCCTTACGATGCATCATACCCCGGTAACTTGACTAACGATAGATGATCCCAAAAGTTGAGATAGGGCATATATATGGCTTCTGTGCATCGCTCATCACCTTGCGATTGATTGTACATGTGTGTGTACATGTAATGTAAGTTACGCTGAGTTTGGTGAAATCGACCACAGGTACAGTGTACATGTACATGTACATGTACTGTACAGTGTATGGTACATGTACATGTACATACTGTTACAGTACATGTACGTACGTGTACATGTACACGTACGTACATGTACACATGTACAACATGTACATGTACATGCATATGAACACTACCAGTATGCATGAAGTGTGCACAATAACAATGCATACAGTTTAAGAATATACCTGTACTTGTGTTCAGAAATTCTTGTTGATGGGTGTACACACTGTACACACATACATGTACCCGTACACTTACAATTGTATAGCACTGTACCATGTACATGTACATAATTTTGTACAAATGTATTTTTATGGCCATGTACACATGTACATGTACATGTACTTGTACTGGTACGTGTATGTGTACATGCACACTAACCATGTCATTTTGACATTTACATACTGCACAGGTTGTGGCAGTGGCTATACAACCTAAATTCATATTGTCTGGAAAAACATCGCATTGTCCTTGTGATGGAGACTTATGATGATGCGTGCATGTTACAAGTAGACTCATGTGACAGTGACAAATTGTCTACAACTGCCTCGAATCGCGGCCCCTCGGCGCAATTCACCGCATTCCCTGCCGCTCGTAATTACCGACTGGTACCGGTACATGTACATGTACATGTATGTGCGCAGTGCATGGTCGTTAGTTGTGTGTATACCGGTACATGGATGTACATGTACTGTATGCTCGGTGTGAGAAGAAGAAGAAGACGAAGCAAAACAAAAAAAGCCAAAGGATCTGAATAAATAAATCTACATTAGGACACAGTTGCACCCTCATCCTCTTTCTGAAGGATTTGCGAGAGGCGGAAATGAAGGCTTAGCCCTTCCCATGCAGCTCCCAGATGACATCAGATTGGAGCAGGGAGTAGTCCATTCATTGCCTCCCTGAAGACCCCCCGGTGGTAAAAGAGATGTTTGGCCAGTCATTTTTCATCACCCCTTATTAATTAAAGCAATGAATGGTTGGGAGGAGTGGTGCCAGACTGGTATTTTCAAAATGATGCAAGGAGAAAATGTTTGGCGACAAGTGTACAAGGGACATTAAGGCTAATTCTTTTGTCATTTGCGAGTTTTTGGTGGACTCAAGCTCGTATCAGCTTATATGTAAATACATTATACCGAACCGTTATACCGAACTGTACATTTGTACATTTACATGTACATGTGTAACTACAGGTACATGTACATGTAGTTGTACATGTTGTACGTGTACATGTACTGACATACTGTACATGGTACATGTACATGGTACATTTATACATGTACAGTATGGATTGTATTTGAACATGTTGCTGTACATGTACGGTACGGTATGTACAATGTACAATGTAGTTATATAATATAGAGCAATCATTGATGTACATGTACATTGTACATGTACAATGTACATGTACAATGTACATGTACAGTACAGATATATTGTACCGGTACCTGTGTATGAGTACGGCATCATACATGTACATGTACACTTAATTGCACTGTAAATCATTTGGAATAAGAATTTGAATGAAAATCACAGGGATAGATACAAATGTACATGTACTGTACATGTACATGTACCTGTAGATTTGCTTGTCAGTAGAGTGTAGGGTTTTTTTTGGTGAATTTTTAAATTTATTAATATTGTAAGGCTCATGTACTACGTGTATGTACATGTACCTGTACATGAAGGCCTAACAGGTACCGGTACATGTACATGTACATGTTCATTGTACATGTATATAGTTATACGAAACAAGATAAGAACACCCGAAGATCCTGATGTGTTGTTGCCACGTTATGCTCAGTGCTTCGCTCAAAATGCCAGCTTTAAAAAACTGGAATCCAATGGGCAGCTTGTGCAGGATTCGAACCGGGGACCCTGGATTTAAAGCTGTCTAGAGCCGATGACGATTCTACAAAACAGATCACATGTCATTCATACAAATCTGCTTGAAGTTGTGTGGCGAATTTGATTTTTGGCTTCTGCTAGTGCTACTTGTGTAGGCCTACATGTACCGTACACGTACATGTACAGTGTACATGTATGTACATGTACATGTACACATGTTATTAGGCCTACACATAATTACATTGTACATGTACATTGTACATGTACATACGTGTACATGTGTACATGTACCTGCATGCATTGACTGGTACTGTACCAGTACTGTACTCTGATGATTTGTATCATTGAGAATGTACAGTACATGTACATGTACACTGTACATCTGTTCATTGAGGGTTTGTGCATGGGATTGAAGCAGACTTGAACTTTGCCATTGATGTACATCATGTACATCATAGCATCGTACATGTACATGTACAGTGTGCATGTACATGTACGATATACATGTTGCACATGTTCCACACATGTACATTCTGTACATGTACACAATGTACAGTAAACTGCTGAAAATGTACTGTACGTACAAAATGTAGGAAAGGGGAGCAGGGGAGTGCAGACGAAAGACAGACGACAAAGCTGACGGAAATCGTCATAATTTATGCCTCCCTGTGGTCAGGTTCTCGGTCGGCATCAGAGAGGGGTTTCATTGCACACGCGTCTGTCGCGCCTCTCCGGCAGAAACGGAGTTCATTACTCGCGACACAACCCCCGAGAACGGCGACAGATGCCAGGGAGGCCAGGTGCTGAGATATCCATGTGCCTGAACCATTCAACAGGTGTTGTTGTGCAAAGGGGGGAAAAAAGACAGAAATTCAGTAATTGTTCCTTGACAGATTGACACCGTATTGCATCCACTTCTTCCTCTCTAGAACTGGCACATTAGCTCAACAATTTAGTGGGCCTGATGTTTCCATCATAGCATGACCCTATCTAGTTTTTTTTTTCCTTATCCATTTGTCATTCTGGTTTGAGGAAATGCCCTGCTAGGATCGATACACCAGGCCCCCCTAAACCTGCGAGATTGGTAGTTTTGGGGTATTTAGGTCGGTGAGCAGTTTGTAGAATTTTTTTTCACACAATATCCTTTGAGCACTTTCTCATTCACATTGACAAACTGAACTTAAACTTGTGGGAGGGGGATTTCCTAGAGTGAATAAAGAAA